>CM060962.1:107163109-107395609 GCA_030765045.1 Tenodera sinensis
GCAGAGGTGGGGGACGCAGTGGTCGGGCGATAGGCCTAGGTCCGGAAAGGGCTGTTGCGTCTCGGGATTAATAATTGAATAACTATATACTCCGATCCCTATCTGTATTTCTTTCTTTCCTTTTTTTACTTTCTCTACTACGTATAGTAAGTAGAGGAAATATTGTATTCCACCCAAAATTTCGATGTCGAGATTTCACTGAAAATATAGATTTGAGGCACCTGAGTCCAAAAGAAAAGCACTCTTAGATAAAGGTCCGCGCTTGTGAGAGCGCTCGCGTGTGTGTCAGTCTGTGGGCAGCATAACTCAAAAACTAAAAGCCGGTTAGAAACCAAAGTTGCTATTTAAGTTTAATGAAGCGTCACAACGATTTGAAGAAAATTGCTCCACCTAAACTACCCTTTACACAGAAAATTTTTCGAAAGTTTTGATTTTCTTGAAAATAGCTCTACCGAATTTGATTAAAATGACGTATATTTAAGATATTTTTTATGACAAATGAAATGTATATTTTGAATTTTCTGGCTATAGCCTATGTGGTCCTGTTTACTCTTGATGACCTTTGCATAACTCGTTAACCATAAGAGATAAACCAAATCTTACTATATAAAAAAGTAGATCTCGCTATAACACACAATCTGTGTCCAAATACATTTTTATACACATTAAATTAAAATAAAATTATTTTGTTGTTTAACGACACTGTCAATTGCCAGGATCACATTAGCGTCACCGGTGTACCGGAATTTCGTCCCGAAGGAGTTCATTTACGTGCTACTAAATATACTGACATGGAGCTGTCGTCTTTAAGTACACTTAAAAACCGTCGGTCTGAGCCGGGTTTGAACCCGCCACGTTGGGATCAGTAGGCCAGCGTCTAACCAATTGAGCCACCCAGACCGGCCCTTTTTTATGGAGTGAACCAGTTCGGGGATATTCCTTGTTATTTGTGTGTTTCAGAAAACTTCAACTTTCGTCAAATGCAACATCGTTGTTCATTTTTTATATGTTAGCCGTGCAAAGAGAACGGAATTTTAAAGTTTTAAAAGATTTGACTATCGCTCAAAGCCTACTGTATTCCCATATTCCCCTTGCACCTACAAGGAAATAAGCAATAAGATAATTCCTGCAAATGTTTATCTCAACTAACACGAAGAAGATAGAGGAATAAAAATTTGTAAGAATGGTTAGTACAAGAGTAGAGAAAGTCATGCGAGTGCAGCACATGAGATTTTTAAGTTTAGTATGTTACACCGAAATAGGTTATACTGAACGATAAAAATATAAAATTATTGCGGAAATTATGTTCGAGATGTAAGCGATAAGGATATCTAATACTCATCCTAAGGATTGGGAAAACCCTAACTGGAATTCTAACCCAGACCAGAGCATGAGAAGCAGATCTTTCTACCTTTTATCATCTGCTCTCTATAACTATAAGCTGGATGCAACACTTTCGTACTCATTTGCGAAATAATACAGCGTGACTGGATGGCATTAACAGGTGTACATAACCGAGCGGGATGGCTCATGCGGTAGCGTCTGTAGCCCGCATTCGGCAGGCCGCGGGGTCGATCCTCTTGGCCTCTCTCTGACATAGGCTTTCTCGTGGTTTTCCCATGTCACTTAGGCGAATGCTGGAGTGCATTAGTCTCTTCTCCACGGATTCCTTTCCTTTCATTTCCATTTCCCTTCCTTGTCATCTTTTAGGCTTGGCCGGTAGCGCCGGTTCGTTCCGGCGAATGCGGACAGATGGCATAGTTGCGTGCGCACTGGAACCTCTTTCTTGGCCCTCCCTGAAAGTTGCTGCCCGAGCCGTAATGGTCGCCTCGTCGCCCTCTCCCTGGGTAGAGGATACACTTCGGTTGTGCACCAGGTGTTAATATCTGTAACTGTTAGTGACTTCTATGTGTCTCTGGGCTTCGACGGCTCCGTTCTCTGACAAGTCTCCGATCTTACTTCGCCTCATCCCTTCCCTTGGGGGGGGTGGTAGTCTGCAATAGATCCATGTCAGGGTCGCAGTGGGTCGAGGTGTCTCCCTTCTGCTACACACACACACACACACACACACACACACACACACACACACACACACACACACACACACACACACACACACACACACACACACAAACAGACAGACACAGCTGTACATAATGTCCTTTGCTAATTCCATTCATTAGTAATACACAAAACTATTACAGATAACAAATCTGTTTTCTGCATTGCATGTGTGAACTAAAAAGGTTTCAATCGTTTGTGCGTGCGCGCGTTCGTTTATTCATATGACAACATGCGTTCACTTGTTATTCAGTAAAAAGGATTTCCAGCGCGAAATCAGGTCTTACAAGTTTGAGCACCCACAAGATTTATATGTTTGTGACAGGTATAGATGCATTTTTAGACGCGGCGAATGACCTTGCTAGCATCTGCGCGAGTGACATACAAATTGATGGTGGGGATGACGTCTGTGTTTCCTTCCTTGAAATAAACAAAATACTGCTGATTATGCAAGCGGGTACTGTGCTTAATCACATACTGTTCCAGGCGTTTAGTGCACGGAAGTCGGAGAAATGCTAACCTGACGCCTCTATGTCTTATAAACACAAACGTGAACTGTACCATAAACCACTGCGCAACTATCAGCTATTCGCCACTCTAAAAAATACCTCTATACTCTAGTTACACTTGCACGGGATAAGAATTATTGGCATTTGTTCGGAGGTCCAAGTTATGGAAAACCACTAATTAGTGATTTATAAAAACCGGCTTTGAGTGCAGTTTGAAGGTCGATGGTTAAGTAGGAGATGGCAATCTAATAAGGCCATGAGCAGAGCACTATAAACCTTTGGGAAAAGGGTAATCTTATGTATTTCCTAAAAGTAATGGCTACACACAAACATACCAATTCATTCATTCATACCAATTCGTTGTTAGCAGAAGCACTCTTACATGTAAGTACTGTAAATAAAACTCTGATGTGTTGCACTGACATGACTTTCTCTACTCTTGTACTAACCATTCTTACAAACTCTTATTCTTCTATCTTCTTCGTGCTAGTTGAGATAAACATTTGCAGAAATTGTCTTATTGCTCGTTTTCTTGCACGTGCATCGGGAATATGGGAGTACAGTAGGCTTTGAGCGATAGTCAAATCGTCTAAAGCTTTCAAATTCCGTTCTCTTTGCACGGTTAACATAAAACAGTGAATAGCGACGTTCCATTTGACAAAAGTATAAGTTCTCCAAAACTTACACAAATAACAAGGAATATCTCCAAAGTGGATCACTCTACAAACAAATTATTTAGACATAAATGTATGCTTTAGCGAGATTTACATTTTTTGTATAGTAAGATTTGGTCTATCTCTTACGGTTTACCAATTATGCAAAAGTCATCCAGGGTAAAAAGGATTTCATGGGCTACAGCCAGAAAATTCAAGATATACACTTCATTTGTCATAAAAATATCTCAAACATATGGCATTTTAATCAAAATCGTTAGAGCCATTTTCAAGAAAATAAAAATTTTCGAAAACTTTTCCATGTGAAGGGTCGTTTAGGGTATGGTTATTTTCTTCAAAATCTTCGTGTCGCATCCTTGAAAAATATTAAACTTAAATACTACTTTTGGTTTTTAACCCACTTTTCGCCTTTGAGTTATGCTGTCCACAGATTGACAGACAGACAGACAGACGGACGGACGGACGGACAGACAGACAGACAGACTAACAGACACACACACATGCGCGCGAGAGTGCGTACCTTTTTCTAAAAAATCCTTTTTTATTCAGGGGGTCTCAAAACATATATTTCCGGTAAAATCTCCACATACAATACTTCCTCTACATACCAGTAGAGAAAGTAAAAATGACGGTTCTACTAGGATTAGGCTTTTTAAGAAAATAACAGAAATATTACTTCTATGGGAATAGTAATTTAACTATAATATACTTGGACACACACACACACACACACACACACACACACACACACACACACACACACACACACGCACATACACACACTAACACACAGACACACACACGCACTCTCTCTCTCTTGTCCAAATATAGGAAGAGCAGAAATCACGTCTAAATGGTGTTCCTTGTCTGTTAATGAGCGTGTAATTTCTTTAGCTAACACATATTACATTTCGATGGTGAGAGACACCAATTTTAACACTGTATTTGGTCAAGTAGCAATGTAATTTTTTAGAGTTCAGCTAAGGGTGATTTCGGGTAGATGTCAGTTCGGACAAGTACCTCCCACTAAGAGTGCGAGAATCCTAATGGGAAGCTGAACGAGAAATAGGAATAACTTTTGCGAGCAAGCCGGAAACCTATGTACCAGCACATATCTACTTTACCACTGCACCCAGTACTTAGAGAAGCAAAGGAAATGTATACTATCCATACTTATTTATTTACTTACACACACAGCAAACACCAAAGCCAAGAGCACACGGACCATGCGCTTCACCGTTCTGAATTCGACATTCGTAAGCGTTGAGACAGACTCCTGAAAATAAAAATATAATAATATTAATAATAATAATAATGATGATCATAATGATAATGATGATACTCATGATAATTTTTTTTTTTTTTTTTAAATTAGCGTCCTCCAACATTGCGTCATATCGGACGGTTACTCGATAACGATAATGATAATGATTATTATTAATAATAATAATAATAATAATAATAACAATAACAATAACAATAACAATAACAATAACAATAACAATAATAATAATAATAATAATAATAATAATAATAATAATAATAATAATAATAATAATAATAATAATAATAATAATAATAATAATAATAATAATAATAATAATAATAATAATAATAATAATAATAATAATAATAATAATAATAATAATAATAATAATAATAATAATAATAATAATAATAATAATAATAATAATAATAATAAGAAGAAGAAGAAGAAGAAGAAGAAGAAGAAGAAGAAGAAGAAATAGTAACACTGATATTACCAGTAATAAGAATAATAGCAATAAGAAGAACGATAATTGCAATAAGAACAACAATAATAAAATATTCGCTCCAAAATTCTTGTGCTGTGGAGTTACTGCCACATGCAATGTCAGTAATGCGCAATAGCCTCCATCCTGTATGTATTTATTACATTTCTTCTGCTTCCACCAAATTAGGAAACCGAGAAGCAAGTGACTGTGCAATTGACTGCACTTTTTGGATTTTAGGTGGTTCTAACATTTCCAACGTTGTAGGAAGAGGATCACTTAATGAAAAACGACTTAGTATGTTGCGAACTGACTCAATGTAAAAATCAACACAGCGCAATTTGAAAACTTGTACATATTTGTCGGGCAGGGACGATTTAGTCGGAGATATTTGAAGTTTGGCCCCAAAATACACGTTTTCCACAGGAAGAGATACTTTTGGATCCCTCTATTGAACTTTACCTATTTCAGTGGAATTCGAATGTTCAGGTTTAATGTAGCAGTCAAAGATAGTTCGCAATGCAGAAAAAAGAGATGTGGTATACTGTTTATGTATACAGGTATTTATATTAATCTTTTGTTTTTATACACGAGGGAAATGCCTAAAAATCTTTTCCGGAAGAGTGAAATCTATGATGTTAAGGAAGTGTTTAAAAGTGTTTAAAAATGGAAAATACATAAAAAGCAGGAGATTTTGAAGTTCGTTCAGTTTTTAGCAGTATATCAGTAGATTTACAAAAAAGCAGGAGCTCTCCTGCAAAATCAGTAGATCTGGCAACCCTGACCACTAAAGCCAATGATTTAGTGGGAAGAGGGGGTCACTGAAACCATGTACTGGCTTGGCTTGAAATATACAAATCTATCTGGTGTAACAACAGACGGAGCTCCAGCATTTGCAGGAAAACGAAAAGGGTTGGTTAAATTACTGCAAGCAGAGGCAGCTAAAGAAGGAACCATTTCTTTAATGCAATAACACTGCTTAATATACCAAGAAAACCTTTGTGTTAAATCCCTAAATTTAGATAGTGTTTTGAAAGTCGTTGTACAAGTAATGAATTTCATTCGTTCACATGGTTTGCGACACAGAGAATTTCAAAATTTCTTATAAAATCTCGATTCATAATTAGAAGATATTGTTTATCACACTGAAATAGGACCGCTGAGCCTTAGCAAAATGTTGAAGCGAGTGTCTGATCTCAAGAACGAAATACAAACATTTATGGTGGAGAAGAGCAAACCTATTGTTGAATTTAAAGACTCAAAATGGATCTGTGATTTTGTCTTTCTGGTGGATATAACAACACAACTAAATGAACTTAATTCACGTCTTCAAGGCCAAGACCAATTGATCACCACTATCTTTGATCACGTGAAGGCCTTTGAAACAAAATCACGACTTTGGGAATCACAAACAAGAAACATTTTGTGCATTTTCCAGCCCTACAAAGTGTAATAATCAAAATCCTCCAAAGTACGCAGAAATTATATCAGAATTAAGAAACAAATTGCACGTTATATTCGAAGACTTCAAATAGAATGTTAGAAGTTTCAATCTGTTTCCTTCCCCTTTCTCCATTAACATACACGCGGTCCCCGAGGATCTACAAATGGAGTGCATTGATTTTCAATGTGCGCCAGACCTAAAGAATAAGTTTAACAATGCCCCCCCCCTTAGTACAATTCTATCGCAACTACTTTTCCAGAGAAATACATCTGGGCATAAATAGACATGCACTTCGTTTTGCATCATTTTTCGGTGTCACATACATATGTTCAACATACAAGTGTTCTCCAAGATGAAACATGTGAAGTGCGCAAATCACCAACAGTCATCTGGAGAGTTGCTGCATCAATCAAACCAGATATTGGCTGATCTTGTTCGTGAGAAGCAGTGCCAGCTGTCGCATTGACAGCTAAAATATTAATTCAGTTATTGTAATGTAACAATTGTATTTCAATGTTAAACTAAAATTCATAATAAACATACAAGGTTTAATAATACTTTATTTATAATTTATATTGTTCAATTTAAATTTTGAAATTTGATTATATGTGCAAAAATATGTATATATTTAATTTAATTTTATAAATAACTTAACTGATATATGATTAATATTTCAATAAAATAAAATATGAATATATTAACTATTTTAAACTAGAAGATACATATACAGATTCTATTTAATGCGGTAAAAAATCGAATTACGTGGCCCGCAAAGCAAGTCACCTTAACAACAGTGGCCCTTTTCCAAAAAAGATTGGACGCGTCTGGTGTAAAAGGTGGTATTTTCCTGAGACAGATATGTGCGTGAACTTTTTTACGGAGCTTGCCATGGACGTGCCTTATTGCCAAGGAGCTTCCAACAGCAGAACACGCTTCCAACTTCCGACAGTTCCTCTTTGTAACATAGATACATAGCATTTCGCCGGTGCCAGGTGATACAGAAGGCTGTTAAAGAAATAAGTGTTTCTTTTTTGTTTGTTTTTTCCCGGAAGTTTTAACCAAGGAAATAGTTAATCGACCAAAAAAGAAAATGAAATTAAGTTTTTATTTATGGACGCTCTTTAACTACTATGGTTCTCAGCATCCCATTCTACATTGGGCGTGAAAAATCGCTTAATTTTGCTGAGAGGCTCCACTATCAGACTTGAGGTTCTTTCCCCTCCGAAGGAGTGTCGCCTTGTCGTGGCGGAGGGGCTCAGTACCTGAACCAGACGGCCTACTAAGTGTCATTTTGACTACTGGTAGGCAAGAGGTGAGGGGAAGCTAAGAGCATTCCAAACGGGTAGATGAGGCTCGGTAGTCTTGGTCGACAACTCATCTAGGAGAAGAGGACTCCGAAATCAAACTCCCCCAGGGGCTCCTACTATGGTAGGTACGGGTTTGGCGTACCCGGGGCCCCGAGCCATACTCTCGATTGGGTTCCTCCAAGAGGTGAGAGGGCATATGCCAAACGCCCAATCAACTTTGGTCCACTTTTGTGTTTGACCTCCTACCTGTTACCTCCCTGTACACAGTCTGATAGATAACCTACGCGCGGGTCGTCGGAGGATGGGGTGACGCAAGGGGTGACTGGGTAATCGCGTAAGTCCCAGCCCCTGGTTATCATGTAGGATCTGTGTGCGTATCCGCTGATAAAGGTCAGTCCCGGGGAGGGGCCATTGCATGAGCTGATGCACTCCTGAAGGCGATTGGGTCCCTCTGTCTATACATTGGGAGGTGAGACCCTAGGGTGAGCAAGGTCCAGGCCAGGACTCTCACCTAAGCCGGGGTGGCGCCCAGGATGTGAGCATGCCATCGGAGACATCTGCAATGGTGGAGGATGACATCGCCATGAGTTCACAAAAAACTCACAACAAAAAAAATTTTAAAGTTAGTGTAAAGGAAGTAGCTGAGTCGAGTGGTCCTCGCTACTTAGTTATATCTCGAACTGAGGGAGATAAGAAATTTTTATCGGTGAGCCCATTTACCATTCAAAAGGGTTTGGATAACATTGCTGGTCCAGTAAAGTCATGCACTAGATCTCGCAATGGCACGCTCCTGGTTGAAGCACATTCAGCTACCCAGGCAGCTAAGATACTGAAAGCGAATATGCTAGCAAGTTATCCTGTCAGCGTTCAGATGCACAGAACATTGAACTCCTCGCGCGGCGTGATAAACACCCGTGCATTGGATGATTTAAGCAATGAGGAGATTCAAGAAAATCTTACGGAACAAGGCGTAACTAATGTTTACCGGGTTCAACGCAAAGAAGGTGGTGAAGTAAAGCCAACACGTACCCTGTTCCTGACATTTGATCGGGTAGATCTCCCGCAAAGGATTAAGGCAGGGTATGAGTCCATCGAAGTTAGGCCGTTCATCCCGAACCCGCTCAGATGTTTTAAATGCCAGCGCTTTGGGCATACAAACGAATTTTGCAAGGGACAAGCTACATGCCCTCAATGTGGAGATGAATTCCATGATGGTGCATGTACAGCAGCTCCGTCATGTGTGAACTGCAGAGGTGAACATCCATCCAGTTCCCGAGATTGCCCCCGTTTTGTAGAAGAAAGAGCGATCCAAGAGATACGGGTTAAAGAGAAGGTGCCCTTCTCAGAAGCCCGGAAGCTCTTGCGTATACGCCAACCCTCTGTTCCAAGGTCCGGGACCTATAGCTCAGTTGTAGCTAAACCGGTACCGAGCAGAGAGATCGCAACCCAGACCAGCGATTTCAATGGGGCAACAATATCTGAAAAGACACTTGTAGCCCGTAGCTCTATTCCAAAGCCTTCAACATCAGCGCGCACATCTGTGTCAACGTCAACGTCTACAAGATCCGCAAGCGCAAAGAACATCAGCGTTACATCACCATCAAGAGCATCAAGATCAGCGCAAAAAACTAGCAAGCCCGTAAGATATGAAGCCTCACCGATCAAATTTAAAAAGAGTTACTCAAAGACCGACTTCCTCAAGGAAAACAATATGTCTAGTCCCAGTACATCGAAGGGATGTAAGAGTCCCCGAACATCTCCTCGAAGATCTCGAAAATCCTCTTCTGGAGAATCTTCAGGAGTGGACTCAGACCGGCGTCTTTCATCTTCGCCGGTCCCCATTAGCAACCGGTTCGAGACACTCGAACCCAAGTTTGCTATGGGAAGACGCACGTCCTCGGCAGAGGACATGGATTTGGACCAATCTGCCCACACTGGGAGACCCCCAGTTGAAAAGAGGCGCGAAAAAGCGTCCGAAAAGAACGTCAGCCCAAGAGAGAAAAGGGCTAAATTAGTTCGACAACCGCCTGCTCCAAAGTAATGAAGAGTTACCTTGGAATTACCTATCCCATACACAATGCAATATGACTATCCTACAATGGAACGTACGTGGCATTCGAACTCAAAGGCCAGAACTTGAGCTCTTGCTCAAAGAAAACGAACCTCTGGTCGCATGTTTGCAAGAGACTAAGCTGCGTCCTCGAGACGCTTTCCATCTAAGGCGATACACCCCAGTACGGTGTGATGTTACACCAGAAGAGGGTGTACCGGCACATGGCGGCGCTATGATACTTGTCAGAGACGACGTATATATGCAAACTCTACCTTTGCACTCTAATATACAATCAGTTGCTGTATGGATTAAACTGCCAAACATACATTTCACCATCTGTAATGTTTATTTGCCTCCGTCCCATGACTTCTCGCACATTGATTTAGAAGATCTAGTTTCCCAGTTGCCAACACCGTTTCTGTTGGTGGGAGACTTCAATGCGCACCACCCACTTTGGGGTTCAAGCCGCGCTTGTGCGAGAGGTACACTCATTTCCGATTTCTTGGCGAGTCACAACCTAGCTCTCCTCAACACTGGAGAGCCTACATTCATTTCTGACTCTCATAACAGCTTCTCACACCTTGACCTTGCAGTTTGTTCACCTCAGTTGGCAGTCTCCTTACAATGGAATGTCATCTCTGATTTACACTCTAGTGACCACTTCCCATGTCTTATTAGTCTCTTGACGCAACATACATTTTCCACTCGTATGCCCAGATGGCGTTTGGACCATGCCAACTGGAACCTTTACACCCAGTTGGCTGTCTTTACCTACAACGAGCATGACTCAGTGAATAATTTGGCGCAGCATCTCATGGAGACGATTCTCTCTGCTGCTGAACAATCGATTCCGCGGTCGACTACACACCCCCGTCGATTTCCTGTCCCCTGGTGGACGGAAGAATGTCGGAATGCCATTCGTGCTCGAAGGCGTGCACTTAGGGTTTTCCAACGTCACCCTACTTTGGAAAACCTGATCGAATACAAGAAAATGCGCGCCAGGTCCAGACAAGTCATTAAGGATAGCAAAAAGTCATCATGGAGCAAATTTGTAGCTTCATTTAACCGACACACACCCTCCTCGGTTGTGTGGGATAGATTAAGGCGTGTTGCAGCTAAAACGACCCAAATACCAATAGCGGGACTAAAAACAGCCACAGGAGCTGTTGTTGATTCATTTGAAGTGGCCAATACCTTTGGCAGTGCTTTCGCACAAGTGTCTAGCTCGGAAAACTACTCCCCTGAGTTCCTTCCATTTAAAACTCAGGTGGAATCTCAAGGCTTCACCGTTCGTTCTAGAAACGTAGAAGATTACAATCGCCTTTTCACCATGGCGGAGCTGGAGCATTCCCTGAAATCTTCGCGATGTTCAGCACCAGGACCGGACGGTATTCATGTACAAATGTTACAACAGCTCTCTCCTGAAGGTAAGGCATTCCTGCTCGAGGTCTATAATCGTGTTTGGGTTGACAGTATACTCCCAGAAAATTGGCGGGAGGCCACCGTTATTCCCATCTTGAAGGCTGGGAAGGACCGTCATCTTCCCTCCAGCTATCGTCCTATTTCCCTCACCAGTTGCGTTTGCAAGGTGATGGAACGCATGATCAATGGACGATTGGTATGGTGGTTAGAAAGTCGTAACCTACTGACTAACATCCAGTGTGGTTTTCGACGACGCCGTTCAACTGTTGACCATCTTGTGTCAATATCGACACAGATAATGGACGGCTTTATGAAGAACTGTCAAACCGTTGGCATATTTTTCGATCTTGAGAAGGCTTATGATACGTGCTGGCGAGCAGGGATTCTACGTTCCCTGTATGCCTGGAACATACGTGGACGCCTACCACTTTTCATTCAGGAGTTTATGAAGGACCGCTTTTTCCGAGTAAGGGTCGGCTCGGTTTTTTCTAATTCTTTTGTTCAGGAGGAAGGAGTACCTCAGGGTTCGGTGCTAAGTGTCACGCTCTTTGCTATAGCAATTAACTCCATCTGGAAATGTGTTCCACCTGGAGTTTCGTCATGCCTATTCGTAGACGATTTTGCTGTCTATTGCACTTCTCAGCGTACGGCGTTCTTACAACGGCGCCTGCAGCAATGTTTGGGCAACCTTAGAGAATGGAGCATGAAAACCGGCTTCCGTTTCTCAACTGAGAAGTCAATCTGCGTTAATTTCTGGCGCCGTAGGAGACGATTACCACCTTCGCTCCGATTTGGTCCAGATTCACTTCCCTTCGCAGAAGAGACGCGCTTCCTGGGTTTGATCTTGGACAGGAAGCTTAGTTGGTCGTCGCATATTGCACAGCTAAGAGCGAGATGTGACCGTTCCCTAAATATTATGCGAGTACTGAATGGCAAATCGTGGGGAGCGGATCGGACAATTTTGTTGCGAATATATCGGGCATTGGTCCGATCCAAGCTAGACTATGGGTGTATTGTTTATTCGTCAGCACGACCATCTGTGCTGAGAAGATTAGACGTGGTCCATAATAGGGGCATCCGCATTGCAACAGGAGCTTTTCCAACAAGCCCAGTGGTGAGCCTTTACGCCGAGTCCGCAGAAGCTCCTCTGCAATATCGGCGTGAGATTCTCTTGGCAAATTATGGTTGTGCGCTTAGATGTATACCTAAGCACCCAACGTTCGCTTCTTTTTTCACCACCACGCTAAGAGAACGATATAGAAATAGCTCCCTTAGTCTAAAGCCTGCGGGGTTCCGTTTCCAAGAGCTCTTAGTGAAGCTTGGAGTGGAACTGCCTGTGATGTTCGCCAAGGGCGAGAGACTTTACCCCCCTTGGCTATCTGGTACGCCCCATGTAGATCTTGGGATGACCATACACCAGAAGTCCACGATGCCTATTTCAAGTATCCGCACGTGTTTCTTAGAATTTTTGTCAGGCTACTCTGACCGTCGATATATTTACACCGATGGATCAAAGAACACCAACGGTGTTGGATGTGCTTATGTTTATGGAACCGAACCATATACATTCGGTTTTCCAAATAGCACTTCCATTTTTACTGCAGAGCTTTATGCAATTTATCGAGCCGTTTTGTATGTTCGCCGTCGTAAATTAGGTGACTGCCTGATTTTGAGCGATTCCCTTAGTGCACTGCAGAGCCTTTGTCAGTTGTACAACCCCCACCCTATTGTACAACGTATCCAGGATGCCCTCCATGTTTTACACGCTTCTGGTGTTGACGTGGTGTGTGCATGGATTCCTGGTCACGTAGGTTTGCCTGGGAATGAAATGGCAGATTTAGCAGCAAAGACGGCAACTACAGAACCTAGTATTACCATCTCACGTGTTGCTTCGGAAGACTTCAGGCTTGAAGTGCGGAGAGCGGTGCTGTCGTCCTGGCACGACGAGTGGTCAGCTCTCCGCGGTAATAAGCTTAGAGAAGTGAAAGAACTTCCGATAAACTGGGTAACTTCCTCTCGCACATCTCGTCGCGAGGAGGTTAGTTTGGCTCGATTAAGAATAGGGCACTGCAATTTTTCGCACGGTTACCTATTTAAAAGGGACCCTGCGCCTCTATGTCCGCTGTGTGACAACGTTTTGTCGGTTCGCCACGTGCTGCTGGAGTGTTGCTCTCTAGCGCACCTTCGGGATTCTCTGCAGCTGCCTGCCAGACTTGCAGAGGTCCTAGCGGACGATAAAACAGCGGTTGATAGAGTTTTTAATTTTTTAGCGGTGTGCAATATAAATTTGAGGATTTAAATTTTTTAATTATCTTGTTCTGCTTTTGGACATATTTATCACCATGTTTCATATCTGGCTATTGCCACTGTTTTTACCTTTGTAAACTTTTCTTGTTGCTAGTATTTTTATTTTTTGAGTGAAATTTATATCTGGCTATGCCATGAGCCTGTTAAGGGCGCTGATGACCTAGAAGTTGAGCGCCCTTAAACCAAATCCAAATCAAATTGAGGTTCTTTTACGTACTGTTAATCTACAATACGGGACCATGGACTATGCTTCCTTTCCGAAGGAAGCCACACTAAGGATTTTTACGGCCGAAAAATCCATCGCCCTCCACCGGGTTTGAAGCCGGACACTCGGGAACCCCTAGACCAATTCATCTATCAATGTGGTATGAATCAAACGTATATCATATTCTTGAGCAGGAAATAAGCTGATCATATACAGTGATATGTTTTATTTATCATTCATGCTACGGCAGTTATAGCATAGGTTCTAGGAGGACATTTTTAGCTTTTCAATAGTTGTAACAATGGCCTTTTCGCATGGATTATTGTTTTGACTTATAACTCGAATCCAGCGCATTATATTAATGTAGACCACTGTACCTAAGTTATTCCTTCTTAAATTTGCTGCACTTGCGTGTATCTAATTTTAAATTTAATTCAATTTTGCAGTTATCATGAAATTGGCTTACCTAATTTACGCCCATGTTATTTCAGGTTGAATACTTCCAAGGAAAGATCACGATATTGTGCATACGGCACAAATCAGTTGATAGACGCTAAAAAACTGGCAAAGAGTGAAAATGTCTCAGCTTATCGTGCTTCCAAAAGAATGGGTTCTGTATGGTGTACATCGAAATAGTTTCATTCAAGGAATTTTGTAAATAAAATAATCAGCTTTCCTAAATGAGAAAGAGTCTTTGTAGTGATCTTGAAATTAAGTTACTCAACTACGTTATGAAAATGCAAGCCATAGGATTCACGCTAACAGCTTCTATGGTAAGGAAATATGACTCAGCAAGCAAATGATAGATGGTGAGTTTTAAGAAGAGATATATCATACTCAGGGTTTCTGAAAATCTGACTGCATACAGAACATCAATGGGAAATCCAAAAGTTAACAGACTTCTTGTTAAATTAGAGCAACTGATGAAAAAGTTAGGTATGAAGAACTGCCCTGACCGAATATGGAAGTCCGACGAAACAGGTCTGCCATACGTCTGGAAAGGTGGTAACATCAATAGCTAAGAAGTACGCGTATAAGAGAAACTGTGGTGAATGAGGGGAAACTCATACCTTGCTGGGATGCATTTGCGCAGATGGAGCATGGATACAATCTTTGGTTACCTTCAATAAAGTTCGGTGGAACGATCTTCTGAGAAGGAACCATCTTCCAAATTCAGCGGTAAAAGTTTCTTCTATGAATTGGTTTAACACTGATCATTTTTGGAGTGGCTCCAGATTTTCATCGACGCTATTCCACCTTCACCTTCCCGCGCAGTGATCTTGATTATAGATTCACAGGTTCTCATATCAATGCAGAAGTTACAGCGTTAGAGGGGAAAAAACAAGATCTTGATAACGTTCCCTGCTCACACAACTCATATCCTTCAGCCTCTTGATGTAGGCACTCCTAAATCCCTTAAATCTCATTGGATACAAAGTGTGAATGCCTGCATGAGAGGAAATCCTGTTGAGAAGCCAAACAGAACAAATCTTTATGCAATCCTCAAACCGGCCTTTGTCCAGGCTTTCTGTCATGACAATATTTTGAATGCGTTTAGAAAAACTGGGCTTCTTCCATTCGGCCGACAAGCAATTCCCAAGGAAGCCCCATAGAAATTTACAGATTAGCCAAGGGAACATCAACAAGAGGGAACTTCACAATTTGAAACAATCCTCACTCTATCGACAGTTGAAAACTACGGGAAGAAATCAGCGCCGTCTTCTCGGCAAGCTCCGAATCAAAGAACGGAGGGCGACGATGATTTTGCTGTGGAACTTTAGGACTACGGTATTCTCAAGATGAGGGCCCTAATGACCAAGTTGTCGACGGGCCCTTAAACAAAACACACTCACTCACACACACACTCACTTCTCAAGATGAAAGCAAGAAGAATGGCGCAAGATTGGTGCAGTGTGCATATTGTCTTTTGATAAATCAACAGATGCCGAAGAAATTTTCATGTACAACAAATGTGCATAAAACTCTGATTCAGAATAGAAGAAATAAAGAGAATAACATGTGTTACCTCATTAGGATTATGTAAAACTTAAGGGAACTTGTTTAAAACGAAGATATTTGCACAGCAAAGTGTGATTTCTTTCACTCACGAAATTACTTCACCACTATAACTAATTATCTAACCCTATCACGAAATGATATTAAAAATGCTAAAATATTAACTTAATCACAGTGTCCTGATAGTACGTGCAATACCAAAATTGTCATATGTATAAACTTTTAAAGTACATTCTAATAACTTAATTGGTGCGGTTGGATTTCTAATAAAGAAACGCACATGGAACACAATTGCGAAAATATAAACTTATCACGAATATACCCTACACACACTTTACCTTACTGTACTCTACGCACACAAAGTTGTCTGCATTCGCCCGAGAAGCTGCCTTAAACCTACCGTCTGGAACGTGCATTCTATATATACCCTAAGACAAAAAATGAGCAGACTCTGGAAGCGTATATTTGTCTAAGCTCATGTCGTTTCCGCGGCCGGTTTACAATGGTGTCACAGAATGCATGTCTTTAGCGTCGTTCTGTTGTCATTTCTCACATTGAGTCTCAACTATTTTTTTTTTTTTTTTTTTTTTTTTTAAAAAAAACGTCCTCCAATGTAATGTCATATCGGACGGTGAGTGAATGAAATGGGTGAAATGATGCTCAAATGAGCCCAAGTTCCACGGAGCTTTAAGTTACCCGACATTCATCTTCTCAGAATAAGGGAAAACCTCGGGGAAAACATTACCCGGATAATTTACCCTAAGCGAGATTTGAACTCGCGACCTCTTGAACGTGAGGCAGACACGCTAACCATCACGCCTCGGGCGTCAACTATTCAATATGAGCGGATGGCCGAGTGGTTGGACTTGGACAAATATACGCTTCCAGAGTCTGCTCATTTTTTTGTCTCAGGGTGTACGTTTTCTTGATAGTTCCCTCATTAACAGCAGACTATGAGACATTTTCCAAGTGTGCTGGTCACGTGCGTTTAATCCCCAAGCAAGAGTTTGCATGCAGAAAGTATACAGCTATTATAAACATGCAGGGAGTTGATTGAACTCCCTGGAGTTAATGGCCTTGGACGACCAGAACTTAAAGTAATTATTGCACTCACCTGTTCTTCGTTTATCATCGCTGACACATTCTACGCTCACTGGAATGGGGAAGAAGTTGAGAACTGAAATAACCAAAAAGGAGAAAAGCATGTAAAAACATCAGATTGCTTTAGTAGTATATTATTGCAATACATGTGTAGAACTATTTAAGAACAAGTCTTATTAAAGAATGCTTAAATGGATGCATGTTTATTTGGCTACACAGTAATACACATTTTAGTTTTAAAATACCCTGTATTTAGAAACGTACAGGCTGTGAGGTGTATAAGTGCAGATACTTGTATTAGTAATTGAGGACAGTGTAATGAACAATATTACATCAAGCACCCGCTTAATTTGCAGACTTTTAATTTTACTTATTAAGAATATTATGTTTTCAGGTTGGTTAGTAACTGCAACTAGGCTTGGCACACAAAAGTTATACCTGTTTATTTTCCCCCGAAAGGTGCAACGCAGAGAGAGAGCAGGCCTCGCGATAACGAATGTTGTATCGGAGCTGAGTTCCAATGCTTTCTGCAAGGCCAATGACCTCAAATTACCTAGGCCAGCAGGTCATGCTAAGGCGCGATCAAGTGGAAGCAAAACGGATAGTTTATACTGACAGGCGTTGTTCATTTCGCTGTGCAGTTACGAAATTGGAAAAACACCAGGTACTAAACAATGTGATTGATTTTTGGGAAAAGTGTTAGATGAAGAGAGAAAACAACAAGCGCATGATGTGACTCACATTAAGGTACCATTTATCAAAATAACTGCCTATATCCCTAAAACTCTGTATTAAAGTTTTTGAACTTTAGACATTCAGAATAAGGATCAGAAACCACTAGCAGAGAGGGCTTAAAGCAAATACGACCTAAGTGTCTTTAGTAAAGTCAGTTTTGTGAGGTAATTTCAAGCATTTTATAGGTGGTTATTGACCTCTTATATAGAATGTTAATTCGTGTTTTTGTGTAGCTTTTAAATCCTTAGGGATTTTAGCTCTAATTTTGAATCCAGATGTGCTGTGGTATTTTATTTTGGGATCTTGTCAAAATATATTAGTCCTTGAGAAATATTTTCTTTTGTCTACCGCTTACTTGATATAAACAATTGTATTCTAACCAAAAATTCAGATCGAGGTTTCACCGGAAATGTGTATCCGTGTCCGTCCATCTGTCTGCGAACATGAAAAAGGAAAATTGAAAAACTATCGTTATTTATTATTTTACAAAAATGTCTCCAACGAAATTTAACTGATGGCACGAACAAGTGAACCGTAGCTCCCCCCTCCCTATTTTTGTGTTACTTTTTGGTTGCTTTTCTTTATTTATTCGCACATATATACGGGCATTCACAAATACAAAAAACACCTATGCGCAAGGTGGGTCTGGAACCCACAATCCCCTGCGCCACGAAACACTTTAAATCCTATCAGGATCGTCCTCCCAGACTGATTTACTGATTGATGTACTTATTTATGTATTTATTCATTCATTTGAAAATTACCCATTTCAAGTGATCCTGTCCATATTTTATGGTTTGGTAATCTTGCTCCAAAGTTATTCATGACAATCTGGGGTAATAAACCTGGGGTTCCATTTTCTTGGACTTCAGCCTGTATCCTCTTCTTCAGATTTTGAATAGAGTATGGTGCGATTTGAAACATCCTTCCTTCGAGGAATTCCCCCAATAAGAACTTGGAGCTTTAGATCTTCCGAGGTGGTCAAAGCGACGGATTAAGCATCCCGGGAAGAAATGGTGAACAAGTGTTTCTCTGGCATGGACCTCAGCCCCGTCTTGTAGAACCAAATTCCATCCGTGTTTAGTGTTTCTCATAATACTTGCAACATCTTCGATACCATTCGCCGTAACAGCCCTCTCAAAAATACAGGGACCAGCAGAAACAGTACACCATATGGTCACTTTTTCACTATTTAATGGCCGTTCATGTATTGCCGTAGGAGTTGTGTCACTCCAAATCGAAAACGTTTCTTGTTGGCGAAGCCATTTAAGTGAAATATGCCCGTTTGGCATAAATGATTCAAAGCATTGTCATTTTCTTGAAGAACGGCACTAAATTGTTTTGCAAACTGAAGTCGAAAAACCCGATCTTTTGGTTTTAACTTATGAGCAACCTGAAACTTTTAGAAATGAAATTTTAAATTCTTGTTGAAAATGCGACCAAATATATCGATATGCGCCAGGCCGCAGCATATAGTGATGCAGATTTTGTTGAACTTTGTTACACAGCCAATCTCACTCTATGGATATTTTCTATAGTAGGTACAGATACCTATAATGTCCACTACTATCGAATGAAGGTATTAAACTTCCTGAAGCATTAAATATATTACACCAAGTACCAACTCTTGATTGTGTTCCTGAAAAGAATCCTACCGTGTCTGAACATCACATTCATGGCGAAATAGATGTTGTGTTTCAATAAGGGACTCAACGTAATATGCTATTACCACAAATATGCATACGTTAACAGGCCAAGCATCCACGATTAAGAGTATTGCAACTTTACAAGTTTGTGTTGCATTGACAACTTTTCATTTTCAGTTTACATCTTTACCAAGCTAATCAGAACCAAATGCCGAACTATATTTTAAGAATATAAACACTATGGCCATTTTTGCAGGGGTCCGCCTACATCACAGGTCTCAAAACGCGACAAACTCATGACGCTATACAAAGTAGAGGCAGGGGTGAACATAGTAAGCGGACAAAGTAACGGCAGTGGCGTGTGGTCGTTTCTACCATACACATACTGCTTAATACAGTGTGCATTACATAAAAATAACAAAAAAATTGAGGCCTTTTTAGGGTGTTACATTTTATCTGTATTGCTTTATTTTATTTTTTTCACTATGGTATGGTGAATACATTCTCCAAACGTGGGTTTAACTCATAAGTAGCTATTGTTAATTGTGCACGAAGGCTGGCATCAGGCGTGTTCTTCTCAACCTAATTTAGAGAAAACTGTTCACAGGTGTACTAGAGCTTACATAGCTGCGATTCTGGCAGCAAATGATCGGAGACGCCGATATTTACGCGAGTCAATATGTATGAATGCATCTAAAGCAACGCATTTCTTAACGTTACTTTTTACAGAAGTGTAGTTTTGGAGATCGCCTCAAATTGCAACTCTGGTATTACGTTCACAATGGATGTGTGGAAGCCATTTGCAAAAAGAGGGAAATCATTTTCGCAAAATCACAAAGGCATCTTCCTCTAAATAATGTAAGTAAAAGATCCAAGATGTCACAATATTCATGGATTCGAGAATCATAAACATTTGAAAGTGACTTCAGGCAAGTAAATTTATGAAATTCACGTTGTTTTAATTGTGCATTCCAAACGTTTATCATGATGGAAAATGTTTTCGCCGCATCATACATGTCAACAATGCACTGATCCCGACCTTGAAGTCGGCAGTTCAGCTTCTTCAAATTTACAAAAAACATCTCTATGAAAACCAAATTGCTAACCCAAATTTCGTCTCGAATAACTTTCGAAATTGGTCTCCCTGAAAGAGAATACATACATTGCATTAGCTAACTTGAGTTATAGTGACCATAGTGAAATAAAAAATTTCTACTGCTTTATTTTACTACTCCTGCTCTTGCTCCAACTCCTGCTCCTCCTTCTGCTACTACTACTACCAATAATAATAATAATAATAATAATAATAATAATAATAATAATAATAATAATAATAATAATAATAATAATAATAATAATAATAATAATAATAATAATAATAATAATAATAATAATAATAATAATAATAATAATAATTTGGTGTAATTGTGAGTCAATTGTGCAATTAATGCAATTTCTAACATTAATTCTTTGTACAGAGGTAGTAGTAGTACCATTGGTATGGATAACATTATACATTACACTGCATTGGAAGAGCTTGAATGTATTGGTAATTCCATTTGCGTGCCATTAAAATAAACCGCCATTACATTATGAACGCAAGGCCTCCGTATTATAATTTTCATCGCGATAAACAAGGGTAGTAGCAATATAGCGTTATAAAAGTATTATTCCATCGAGTGTCATAATCTTAGTTTCTAGTAGCTCTTGTTAAAAGTTCTACTTTCAGTTTCAGCTGTCTAAAAGCATCAGTGTGGTTGAAGCTAAAATAGAACACATTTTACCAAAGCATAATTAACTCTCAAAATGTTTACAGAAATTTGTCTGTGAACCGTAGAATTGATCCTTCTTTTGGCTCTGTTGTTTCTCAGCTGATTTTTTTTTATTCATTCTACTGTACTTAATCTCCCTTCGTATTCGTTTTCTTCCTCCCTAAGCCATGTGTTCTTGTATTTTAACAACCTGTTTTACATTTGTATTGCAGCTGCTTATTTCCATAGTAGCCAAGATTTCATCAACATTGAATTTTTACTCCGTCAAATCAGATTCCTCTAAAGCCTCGGCACTACGAGTATGTCGACAGAGCATTAGTGCATTGGAGCCTCTTAGGAGCAGCAAGAAAGGAGGAAATAACTGTCTTTAGGCTCTGGGTCCGTTAGCACTTGGGATTTCCTATTGGTTCCAGGGTCATCCCAGACAACGTTATTAATGATGGTGTCTCTTTTTTCTTTTTTGTTTTTATTACTCAATCGATGACTGCTAACATTTGATGAAGACAGCGTGTGCCTTCCTTCTGGTCAGTAAATTTCCATCAGAACGTCCCCATTAGCGATGAATTCTTCAAGGCATTCTCACGAAGAATGTATTTCGTTCAAGATTTTACAGCAGTAACAAAACTCGGCTATTGGCATCTTTAAGTTACGAATACCATTCCATGTGGAGCCCTACGAGTATAAGGTGCTCATTTCTTACATTTAACGTAGTTTTGTTATTTTGAACAGCTACGGTCATGAACAAGGTATTTCAAAAAGTGAAAATTCTAAACATTCTGTAGTTTTTATTTATTTGTTTGTTTGTTTGTTCGTTCGTTCGTTCCTTCCTTCCTTCCTTCCTTCCTTCGTTCGTTCGTTCATTCGCTCGCTCGCTCGTTCGTTCGTTGGTTCGTTCGTTCGTTTATTTATTTATTTATTTATTTATTTATTTATTTATTTATTTATTTATTTATTTATTTATTTATTCATTCATTCATTCATTCATTCATTCATTCATTCATTCATTCATTCATTCATTCATTCATTCATTCATTCATTCATTCATTCATTCATTCATTCATTCATTCATTCATTCATTCATTCATTCATTCATTCATTCATTCATTTATTTATTTATTTATTTATTTATTTTATATTTTAGTAGCTAATTGTAAGCTAACATTCTCATCATCAGGGTTTCCACTTTATTTTCAAGATTAAGGTGTAACACGTTAGGAGACAAGGATGTACAAAAGTATTCTGCAAATTTCAAACTTCATGTTTTGGTAGCTCATTGATAACATAAAAATTCATAAAATAGTTTATGAAAAATTAAATTTGTGCTTTTTTCTTAACAGCGATATATGTAATTTCTGAACGTTCCTGTTGAACAAAAACGGATTTCAAATCTGTAATTTCACAACCTGATTATTTGAACTTATAGGAATATTTACGGTCATTGCAAAATCTGTATTCTGAAATGGGTTTGGTTAAACCATAGTTGTGTTGAACACTTTAATAGTTTTAACTCCTGCCGGCGCCGGTAGCATGCCTCAATGGTTGGAGTAGTACAGTTCGTTGCTACCCCGCTTCCATCTAGTAAAAATTCGTTCCGATCTAACTTTAGTCAATCAGATACACTAGAATATCTTGCCTACATGGAGTATGACTGACAAGTTGCGGGGGGGGGGGGGGGGACTTAGCACCTCGACCGAGAGCGATCTTTTGTACCTATGCCCCCGGTAGGAGGGTTGAGGCGAATGGATCCTAAGGGCGGCCGGGACGTTGCCACGACAGAGCACTTGGCAAGGTCCCTACATTTTCCCAGTTAGAAGCACTCCGGTGGTGGCTGACTTAGCTCTCCCTCCCCCCCCCCTGTGGGCTTGTACTAGCCCATGGAGAGCCCGGAAACAACTGGCTCGCCTTCCAATTCGGGGGGAGGGGGGGGGCGAGATTTCCAGAGCGCATTTGTTCCCCATGCTGTGCTGCTGCCGTGACGCTCGCCGACGCTACCAACCCTAAAATAAACCTAACGGGATAAAGAGTGAAATGAAATTATTAACGTAACGACATGGAGGGACCGGAAATTCGGAGGATATGGAAATCCTTCCCAACATTCGCCCGGCGACCCGGGGAAACCTTGGGTCAGGAATGTCAGCCACGGGGAGCGCACTCATGACCACCCAAATGTGGGCCATAGACGTTAGTGCCTGAGCCATCCCGCTCGGTCTCGTGGAGTAAGTCACGTATTAGGAGCTGGATCTGCTTTACTCCCGTGAAAACCTTAGTTCCGATGAAGAGCGTTTGATATTAGCATTTCATCCAGTGCGTTTCACATGAGACACAACTAGAGACAGTGACTGACACTGCACAAGAGTGTGCTTTGTTTCCATCTCACGGGTTTCACAATCCGATGCTCTAACATTACTCATTTAATATTGACGAGTATTAAAGATATGTTCTAATTAAACACATAGAAACTGCTCGAAGGAAAATAATTCATCTTAATAATACATAGCGGGATTTATAAATAAGAAAATACTTCTTTAGAATAAAATAATTCTACCACCCCTCATTTCCATCCTCATATTGTTTATTTTGTTGCTGCTTCTCTAGTCTACAATTATATGTGGATTCTTTTTCCGCAGCTTGTATAATCTAAGACTCTTGAATGTTTTTATGACCTAGGTCTACTAATGTTGATAACTGCACCATCGTGACCAAATAGTTTTTCACGGGCAGTGCAAAAATTGCTTTTCACTACTTTATTCCTTTGCACAGGATTTCCCTCATATGAATAACAGTGACAAAGTAAATAATAATTTATTGAGTCATACATACAAGGTGCGTCCATAACGTAAGTTTCCCACTCGTTCCACTGCTAGGAAGCCATATAGCGCGCGAAGCAACTGTTTTACGTGCTAGAGCAATGAAGTGGCATTACGCATGCGCCAACAGAATTTCCGGAGCTCCCACAGTAGCATTTGCAGTGGTTGGAGAGGGAGGTTCTTATTCCAGCTCCTGCCGAGTGTGAAGTGCGGTCTGTGATGAACTTTTTGAATGCACAGAGCATAGCTCCATTCAGAACAAGAGACACGGGATGCTTTGACGGTTTTGTCTTGCTACATGATAAGGCTTGGCTATACACAGCCCGAAAGACTGCATATCTCCTGCAGAAGTTCGGCTCGGAGGTGTCTAAATCATCCACCCTGCAGCTAGGATCTCGCTTCCAGAGATTTCCATCTTTTCTTACAGCTCAAGAAATACATGTCCAGTTAGCGTCAGCATTTTCAGAATGTTTGAGAGGCGGAGATGGTTGTCACACTGTGATTCCAATCCCAATGGAATTCTACGAAACAGGGATACAAAATTTGGTCACAGGGTATGACAATTGTCTGAATTCCAGTTATGATTATGTTGAAAAATAGCTCACATTTCTTGTACCTTTTGCAATAAACCATTCCATCAAATTGTATTTTGTTCCTGTAAACAATCCCAGGAAAACTTATTTTATGTGTATTTCTTTAGAGACTGAGGATTGATATAGGTAAAAGAATTCTTCAAGATAGTATTTGTTCTTAATTTCCCTATTGTGAAACAATATTCCCATAATTTGGTCCAAGCAAGGTGGTACATCCTGTACTACAAAATGCGTTCTACAGGATGCATTGTTCTTGTAAAATATTTGCTAAATCTATAAAGTCATGTGAGTGACATTTTCTTTAGTACATAACATTTCTAAGCCTTCTTGCCACTACCTTAAAAGTTATGAAACATTCCCTGTTTGGCAACGGCGCACTTGATTCTTCCATAAGAAAAACATGGAATATGGAATAACTTTGAATGTATAGACTATTTTCAACAGGACAACAAAATCCTTTCCGGTGTATATTTACTAACGCATTGCCTACATATTCAGAAAACAATAGAAGCAGGAAGACAGTACTTTCATCAGACTTCTCAAAAATACAAGAAATAAGAAATGCACACTTCTTCATTCACAAGTGTCTAAGAGAACGCAAAACATGACCAAATAGTACTAGTCAGCAAGTGTCACATTTGAACCTAATGACACCCTCAACTGAAGAGTAGTGTTCATGCCAATCTCTGTCACACTTAATTTACTGGATCCAGTTCTCTGCAACTGACTCCTCATGTTGCTTATCATCCTGGAGAGAAAATTAGCTGCTTGCAGTCTTCATTTTGGACTTTTCAAATGTGTTCCTTCTGGAAGAGGGCAGTTTTCTCTTGGTCCCAGAAGATGATTGCTTTCTATTTTTATGTGTTCCAAAACATACTTTCTATGTGGAGGGGATGCTATTATCTCCAATCGTCTGGCTTTTCGTGACCTCTTTATTCTTTGTTTAGCTTTCGGTGAAGGCAATATTTCTGCTAGACACACCATTTATTGTGTTTGCTGCGTGCTCGTTTCCCATGGATGGTGATTTTCTTTCTGGGTCTCCACTGAAAGTGGTGTTAAATTCTGCCTCTCGATGTAGCAGTTCTTCTGTGTCACCTTAATTCTTGCTTAGATCTTCAGTGGCACTAGACGGGAGAAAATCCTCTTCCGAGAAAACATTAGGGTCTGGCCTCATTGTTGGTCTGGGGCCGTAATGATATCAAGGTTGCAGGTTCAAACCCGGTTCAGACCGATGATTGTTAAGTGTGCTTAAAGGCGACAGTCCCATATTAGTAGATTTACTGGTATGTAAAAAAACTACTGCGGGACAAAATTCCAACACACTGGTGGCGCTTATATGATCTTAGCAATTGACATCGTTGTTAACATACATAATATTTTTTTCTGGCCTCATTGAGTAACTCTTGGGTAAGATGATCTACGGAGCCATTCAGAAATGAAACCTACAGCACTTGAGACTTAGAAACACAAGCAAGATAATACAGTCTTGCCATTGTGTGCTAAAGATTACGCACGCAATCTTTGGAGAGGTGCTCGCATTTACGCGTCCATTTTAGTACAGTAACAGTAATTCCAAACAAGGTCATGAAATGACAGTACATGTCGAACATAAAGAGCATGTGTGTGCAATATACTTGAAAGCTAGCGAGGATTTAAAGGTAATGATCGTGTAGTATCCGCATGGCTTGTATGGATTAATATCAACACAATTCAATTAAGAAAGCAAAAACGTGATTTTTATCTCTTTCGCTGTGTGAATATCGGTTTTATTCCCGGAAATTCTACGCGACAGCTCTGCTAACATTCTGAACACAACTGCGACAATGGGGAATTAATCAGTTTAGCCAAATGGCAAGAAAAAGAATTGCGCATTCTTTGGTATATTTACCCCATTAAACGACAGCTTAGTGAAAATAAGTTGGCGTAAATTAGTTCTCACTTAACATCTCTCTCAGACATACGTTTTAATTTAAGCGCAATTTGGAGGGAATTAGTAGATATTAGTTCGTTTGGTAAACATTATTTTGACTTCAAACGAATTGTACATTTATTATTTCAAGTTGAAGCTGTCGTTCCTTTGGAAACGCGATAGATAATATTGTAAAATATTATTAATTACAAACTTTCTGACAACGTTGTGCTTACTATTGATTCATTACCATGTTAGAAAGCATTTTAAGGAAGCACCGAGGTAAATATTAAGGACTTGACTAAACTCAGTAGAGTTTTTAACTATGTTATACGTTTATTTTGTTAATTTGATTAGTGATAAAATTGATCAGCAGTATGTAGCCCAAGTAATTTGAATGCTTTTATCACAAATTTACAAATACTTTCTCTTGCACTATGTAATATTGATTATGTAAAGAGAACCGATATATAGTAATAACACGACGGCGAAGGAAATAAATTGAAATAAAATTGTGTCTTCTGAAGGAGATTGTATACAACTTAGAGTAAAAAACTAATGTAATAAAGGCTATTCTAAATTGTAAGACCATTATATTAGAAGGTTAACGTATTCGTTATAAAGCTTCTAAACTCAATGCTTCCTTTGACACATGTTCACGTTCTTACATACGAGGGTAACATTGAACATTGTTGGATTGTCATGTTTCTAAAACAAAAACAGTTTGTTTGCATGTGACAGCTACTTTCTAATGTTTTGCTAGTTGATAACCCTGTGGTTTGTTTAATTTTTGTAACTGTTTGTCAGTTATCATTATTTAAAGCTTTTTTGTTCACCCAAAAATTAATTTGACTAGGAAACATTTCTGGGCTATGATTTTTTACGATTTTAAATAATCATTACCTCCTAAACAATGTGAAGGTCGGCTTAGAAATGCATTTGGTGAAGAAGCTGCATCTAAGGCAACAACTTTCAAATTCGTACGGAGATTTCAACAAATATCGGCTTTATCTTAGTGATGAATTTAGTGAAGGACGTCCTTGAACTGCTGTTGCTGATGGAAATATTGCCGCTGTTCGAGCAATGCTTGAAGATCGACGGACATATTATGAATTTATTTTGACGACATAAGACAGTATTATGATTCAAATCCCAAGAATTTTACATCAACTGTCAGACGGGAGAAAATTTTGTTGTCGATGGATTCCACATATACTGACTCCCGATCAAAAACAACAATGCATTGATTGGTGCAGAAAAGCTCTGGGAAAAATGTCAATGCAGCTCTTCAGATTTGGTTTGGAGTATCGCTACTGGTGATGAATCTTATACTTATTGTCATGATCCTGAAAACAAAAGTCAATCGGCTCAATGAGTCTTTCGAACAGAACCTAAGCCTACAAACGTCCGACGAATTGGCAGTGCTGGTAAAAATGGTTGCTGGTTTTCCTTTTTCTAAAATGGACCATATTGCTACTATAGCATTAGAAGATAGACATACCGTCATTGCCGATTGGTACAAAAATATCTGTTTGCCGTAAAATTTTGAAAAAGTTCCTGAAAAATGTCCAAAAAGAAAATAATTTTACATCATGACAATGCATCGTCTCATACAGTAGGTAACACTAACAACTGAGAATCTCTATGCCCTAAAGTTCAGCACCATGGACCCTCACCATACAATGAACCATCACACCCTCCTTGTGATTTCTATTTATTTCCAAAAATTAAAGATAACATGTCTGGAATCACTTTTTCGTCATCAGATGAAGCAGTGGAACATTATAAAAACCTGATTTCTCAAGTGCTCCAGGAAGAGTGGTATCATTGCTTTAAGGACTGGTTTTATAGAATGAAAAAATGTATTGATATTAAAGGGGAATATTTCGAAAAATAATGAAATCGTTTAATTCTTTAAAGGTTAATCCTTGTTTGATTTCCTAAAATGTTGGGTATCGCTCTCGTATGGTGAAATAATAGTGGATAAGTTTGATCTACTAATGCCATCCAAACTCATTCGCATGAACTGCTCAAAATAAAGCCTATTTCCTATTGATTTGGTGAATTAATTAAATTATTGTTATGCTTGGAAAGGGGTATAAAACTGTGTAGGCACCTAATTAATTTCCGCTCTAGATAAAATTCCCAAAAAACAGTATTCTTTAGAGATCAATGTTAACCCCTGTGTTCTTTATTACACCTAAACATCCTGATCTACCATTTTAGTCATTTGTAGTTAGGCTCTCGCTCAGCGTAAGCACAGGAAGCACTATTGACAGATAACCAGAATCATCTGGAAGTTTCCGTTCTTCCATCTTCTTGATTATTCTGGAGTTGTGGAAAGATTATATCTGCCTTATCCAGCACTCTCGCGAGTGAGCCACTGAGTGAGTTAGTGAGTGCATTTCTGGTGCACAAAGAAAGCAGCACTCCGAGCAAGCTAGTAACGACTGTTGTGAAATTCGTGAGGTCTATTGCTGTAATAGATTCAAGATATCTTGTGTTCGACTCCCCGTCCAAAAGAAGAGGCTATATTGTGCGTATTTCATTACGCTGCTACGTCGAGAGTTAATGAAATGACAGTGAAAACTAAGTGAAATAAGTGAAAATTTGAACTAGATCACATTGGCCAAGTGACTGAAACATTGGTGAAGTGGCCTTTAAAAATTGGATAGTCACATTACTATCTCTTTTTCTTCTATCTTACTGACAATATCTTTCGCAAATATCCCTAGTACAGAAAGTTGGGTAAATAATTGTTTAAGTAAAGAGGAGACTCATTATCCATATGTTGAAATGACGAGGTGAATATGGCCCCCATACCTGCATGCGTGCGTACACATTCATCTCGAGTAAACTGGTTCGAATCCTAGGACTTATAAGCACATTATATTTTCGTACAGTACACCTCATATGTCACAATATGGTATATTGTTACATCCACGAGCTTGGAATGAAGGAGGCCAATATTTCGAGCATCTGCTTCGTTAAAGTAAAACTAGGCAGCTTTCTTAATAATTACTTTTGTGTTTTGATTACTTGTTGAATTTGCTAAAACATTACATCTATGTATTAGGGTTACAAAAAATATTCTTCGAGTTGTGAATGAAGATCTGTAATTATTTTAACTAGCTTACTTCACAGCCAAGTTTTTTCTGCCATATATCCTCTTTTCCAACTAGTCCTATTTTACTTCAAGAAGACCGAGCGAGGTGGCTCCGCGATAACGTGTGAGACTCGCATTCGGCAGGTCGTGGGTTCGATCCCCTCAGCCGGCCTACGTGACCCATGGGCTTTTTTTTTGAGGGGGGGGGGTTCACGGGTCTCCAGGCGAATGCTCGGTAGGTTACTTTCGTTTCCGGAATTCCCTCTTCCTTCATTTCCCTTTGTATTTATTTCATTTATCCTTTCATCCGTTTGGTCTATTTCAGGGCAGAAAGTGTCAGCGGGAGTTCGGGTGCAGCAAGGTGAGGACGAAATGCCCTGAGTGACTCTACGAAAGACAGTCTCCGGATCTCTAAGGTCGAAGTTCCGAAGCTCCTTTCCACGTCGTCTTACTCCTACTCCTACTTTGAGAAGCGGAGATTTTTTTCTGTGTATAATTTCATGATGTCCACAGGAATAGTACTGCTATATTTATATATTTAATTTCATTCAAGCCAACATGCATTAGGTTGGTTTTTACTATTATTATTATTATTATTATTATTATTATTATTATTATTATTATTATTATTATTATTATTATTATTATTATTATTATTATTATTATTATTATTATTATTATTATTATTATTATTATTATTATTATTATTATTATTATTATTATTATTATTATTATTATTATTATTATTATTATTATTATTATTATTATTATTATTATTATTATTATTATTATTATTATTATTATTATTATTATTATTATTATTATTATTATTATTATTATTATTATTATTATTATTATTATTATTATTATTATTATTATTATTATTATTGTTATTGTTGTTGTTGTTATCATCAGCATCATCACCATCATCGTTGTTGTTATTAAATCTTTATTTATAGTAGTTTTGACTACTAGGTCTAATTACGACTTCAAAGATTATTTAGACTGTGTTACTCCGTCTGATCTTTAACATAATAAAACATTGTATAAGAACTAATATGTGCGTGTGTATATATATATATATATATATATATATATATATATATATATATATATATATATATGTAACGGCTAGTCTCCGAAACTGTTTGACCGATCAACTCGAAATTCGGCAAGTATGTGTATTTTTTCATGGAGGTTTGTGTGCTATCCATTTTACTATGCAATGTATTATATTCACATGGTTTTCTCTAACCGCTTTTCTTTTACATAACACATTCATATGTGCTTCTCTGCTCTCTTCTACAAACAACTCATGCAATTTGCTGTATGTTTGAAATAGAAATGCAACGTATTACGTTCACACTGTTATCTTTACTCACTTGTCTTTTATGAAACATAATCACACTTCCTTATCTGCTCCCTCTTCTACAAACATTCATACAGTTTTCTACATGATTGAAATAGAAATGCAACATATTGCATTCACGCGGCTTTCCCTAGTCATTTTTTCTTCCTGTAGTATTTGTGATTGTTTAACGTGCTTTTACATAGTGCGTTCCCTAAGTTTTTATTCATTTATTTTATTTATGTTTTGTTCTTTATGGCATCCTAAGAGTTTAACTGTTTTTTTAACTGTATTAAGCAATAGTTTTTCTAAAATAGGAATAAATCGTTAAACCACGGGAAACGGCGGGTATTTCAACTAGTTTAGTACAAAATAAGATGTAACAAATGAACCAATATTGTTTGGATTTTGAAGTAAAAATAAAACATAAAGAGAAGGAACAAGCATGTATACTGTTGGCAAGAGTTGAACCTGATTGCCTCTGTTAACGTCTGGTCCAGGCTAGCGTTTTACCCAAATCAGCTACTGCTTAGCAGATAGTATAGTGCAAAAAGCTGCGCACACAATGTCACTACAATCTTATTCCCCCATTTGTGAATTAATTAAGAGCTTCTCACTATACAGCATTCACCTCAAGCACATCGCCCTGTTTATTGTATATGGGGACTCAGATCGACGTTCCAAAAATGTCTGTAAACTGTGAGTTGCATAAAACCAAACTCTAAGACCAACTTATTTTGCAAAATCATTTAAAACAAATACATCAATGCAACACGCATTCCTTAAGTGTACTTCAAGAACAGATCATACCGGGCAACTTTACCCTTTTTTGAGAGCATAACATTAAGGGGAGTCGAAATGGTGAACTTTGTGATTTTTTTCCAACCTCAGGTTTTACTTCCATGTAAATATTTCAGATCTTCCGCTCATTTTGGCGTAAATTTCATACAGGTATGTAAATCATAAATACATTTAAATTATTATTGAAAATAAGGCCACATATAGGTTTTAGGCTTTCTCACCTTGTTTAACTCCAATTTCTGAAGAACTAATAATTTTCTACAGATATGCCCATTATCTCGGAAAGTTATTGGTATAATGTGCTGAAATTTTTATCACACATTTACAACTAAATAATTATTATATTATTAAAATTTATATAAATGAAATTGGTTTTATATATCAGGCATGCCTAGTAAGTTTTTTAACTTTTAAACCCCCTAATATTTCATTAAAGACCTAGACATTGTATTAAAAATCGTAGCTTTGCTTCTGATGGAGAAAAGTTTGTTTTTGTTTCGTCAGTCAACTGTAAAAATACACTGAGCATGTCTTAAAAATTCAGCTAATTACTTAAATAGTATTCTGGATAATGGGCCATCTATTAGCATTGGAAAGACAGGGAATTTCGACTCCTGTTAAAACCGTATTTATGAAGGTATTTTAAAGAAAGTGTTGCAGTTTCGTAAATCCATATGTCCACACACTTTTGAAATTTGAGGATTATTTATGTTAAAGATAAAACACTAAATGTGATAGACATGATGATATAGTAGCTAAAAAACAAGAATGAACATGGACTTAGCCAATACAGTGATGTTGCTCTCTTGGCGTTGCCAGTTGCACAGAGAGCGGATGGCAGGGATGGAAGATGTCTGTATACTATCCATCCCTGCCGCCCGCTCCCTTGGCGCTGCCAGTTGCACAGAGAGCGGATGGCAGGGATGGCAGATGTCTGTATACTATCCATCCCTGCCGCCCGCTCCCTTGGCGTTGCCAGTTGCACAGAGAGCGGATGGCAGGGATGGAAGATGTCTGTATACTATCCATCCCTGCCGCCCGCTCCCTTGGCGCTGCCAGTTGCACAGAGAGCGGATGACAGGGATGGAAGATGTCTGTATACTATCCATCCCTGCCGCCCGCTCCCTTGGCGCTGCCAGTTGCACAGAGAGCGGATGGCAGGGATGGAAGATGTTTGTATACTATCCATCCCTGCCGCCCGCTCCCTTGGCGTTGCCAGTTGCACAGAGAGCGAATGGCAGGGATGGAAGATGTCTGTATACTATCCATCCCTGCCGCCCGCTCCCTTGGCGTTGCCAGTTGCACAGAGAGCGGATGGCAGGGATGGAAGATGTCTGTATACTATCCATCCCTGCCGCCCGCTCCCTTGGCGTTGCCAGTTGCACAGAGAGCGGATGGCAGGGATGGAAGATGTCTGTATACTATCCATCCCTGCCGCCCGCTCCCTTGGCGTTGCCAGTTGCACAGAGAGCGAATGGCAGGGATGGAAGATGTCTGTATACTATCCATCCCTGCCGCCCGCTCCCTTGGCGTTGCCAGTTGCACAGAGAGCGGATGGCAGGGATGGAAGATGTCTGTATACTATCCATCCCTGCCGCCCGCTCCCTTGGCGTTGCCAGTTGCACAGAGAGCGAATGGCAGGGATGGAAGATGTCTGTATACTATCCATCCCTGCCGCCCGCTCCCTTGGCGTTGCCAGTTGCACAGAGAGCGGATGGCAGGGATGGAAGATGTCTGTATACTATCCATCCCTGCCGCCCGCTCCCTTGGCGCTGCCAGTTGCACAGAGAGCGGATGGCAGGGATGGAAGATGTCTGTATACTATCCATCCCTGCCGCCCGCTCCCTTGGCGCTGCCAGTTGCACAGAGAGCGGATGGCAGGGATGGCAGATATCTGTATAGTATCCATCCCTGTCGCCAGCTCGTGTTGGCGCCGCAACGCCAGCAAGTGGCTAAGTCCATGTTCATTCTTGTTTTGTAGCTACTATAAGTGTGTCTCTTCAAATAATTTGTTTTGTTGCGCACCACTCTGTGGTTCTGAATGATAGAAGACACTTGTTTTGCCTAAACTATTATTGTTGCTGTTGTAAATATATGCTGTTGATAAATTAATTGTGTCAAAATCTGGGTATAAATAATCCTAAATATATTTCATCATTAAGTTACTTTTCTTGTTTATAATTATGGCAGTTCGCGGTATTTGTGATGTCTCCATCCTTTCTGCATTTACTCTAACGATTCAGTTACTATTTCTAAACTTGTAGGCGAATACGAGGGTGGTATTGAACATTTTTAGAAAACAAAACAAGGACTAGCTTCAAAAATTTAAATGGATTTGTTGTTTTTTCAAAATATTTCCCTTTAATACCAATACGTTTTTGCATTTGATCAAACTGTCCGTAAAGCACTTGGGAAACCAGGCCGTTTTAATGTTGCACGGCTTCACCTGATAACGAAAAAGTGATTCCACGCATATTATCTTTACTTTTTTGAAACAAAAAGAAATCACAAGGGGTTAGGTCAGGGCTGAGTGGTGAGGGTCCATGGTGGTGAACTTTAGGAGATAGAGATACTCATTTGTTAGTTTTGTTGTATGTAACAATACGTGATACAATTTTTTTAATGTTGCACTTTAACATCGAAGGTCATACCGGCGGTTTTTAACCTCTTGGAACAATTGCTGAAGAGCAATGGTGCTCACTCACTTAACGGCGTTTTTTTTAAATAACTTTCTCTACTGCGTATAGTAGAGGAACTATTGTATTCCACCCAAAAATTCGATGTCGAGATTTCACCAGAAATCCATGTTTTGAAGCCCCCTGAATTAAAAAAAAAAAACCGCATTTTTCGAAAAAGGTCCACGTGTGTCTGTCAGTCTGTGGACAGCATAACTCAAAAACGAAAAGTCGGTTAAAAACCAAAGTTGGTATTTAAGTTTAAGGTCTTTCAAGGATGCGACACGAAGATTTTGAAGAAAATTGCTCTACTCTAAACTACCCTTTATATAGAAATTTTTTCGAAAACTTTGATTTTCTTGAAAATGGCTCTAACGATTTTGATTAAAATGCCAAATGTTTGAGATATTTTTATGACAAATGAAACGTATATTTGGAATTTTCTGGCTATAACCTATGTAGTTCTGTTTACTCTGGATGACTTTTGAATAATTCGTAAACCGTAATAGATAGACAAAATCTTACTATAGAAAATATGTAGATCTTACTAAAACACAGGTGCCCAATGTCGCTGGAATAAACTCATAAGATGCCCATTGATCTTTTCCAAGCATTGCTCGAATAGCGGCAATATTTTCATAGCAGAGCAGTTCTTGGACGTCTTTCACGAAATCCACGATGAAGAAAAAACCGATCTCTTTTGAATTCCCTGTACCTACCAATTATACATTGTTGCCTTAGGTGAGCCTTCTTCGTCAAATGCACCTCTAAGCCTATCTAAAAATAGTTTAGTCGTCAATGACGATTTGAAATTGTAAAAAAATCAGTCATTTATGTTCTCCAGTCTAATTCATTTTTGGATGAATACAAAACTTTAAATTATGATAGTTAACATACTATTAGCGCAAATAAAAAAGCACATGACAATCAACTCGCAAAACATTAGATAGTAACTGTCAAGTATAAAAAACACATTTCACTTACTTTTAGAAACATGGCGTTCTAAAACTTTTCAGTGTCACACTCGTATTTTTTATTATTCTTTTGGTCAAATATTAGGCCATTTTAAAGCTGTTTTGTTTTATTATTATTATTATTATTATTATTATTATTATTATTATTATTATTATTATTATTATTATTATTATTATTATTATTATTATTATTATTATTATTATTATTATTATTATTATTATTATTATTATTAATTATTATCATTATTGTTATTATTATTGTTATTATTATAATCATCATCATTATTATAGCTAAGCAGTATTCGAGGAAATCTACGAAAATGGGAAACATGCTTAACGGACACAGGACTTCCTTTATTCATAATTAGTATCTTTTCATGTCTGTTCTAAAATAATTCATTTAAAAATTACTTTTTTCTACTTCGTATTATAAATATTTGCCTCAGCCGGTTTCAGTTAGATAATCTAAGATACAACTATACCTTCCGCAGCAAAGAGAAAAGTCGATTGTTTAACAAGCATATCGATACTCATATGGTGGACACGATAATGCAAGCTTCCTTTGAGGCATGGCAAACAAATGAACCACCACGTAATATTTCAAAGTGTACCGCTTAAATGTACAAACGTATAAACAAATACCAACTAATATTTAGGAAACGTTTAATGCCTTAACTTATATTCTAGGAAGGAAACATTTGCCTGTCTCTTGTGGGTTTTAGCAGTTGCATAGAATTCGGTAATAATGAAGAGCTCTCAATGCAGATTCACTTAAATTACAATATTGTTAACAACTCAGATTTAAGTCAATTTAATCAAAATCGCTAGCTACATTTTTAAGCAATTAAATACGTATTTTCACTCCCCTATGTATAGGATTATTTGGTATGAGCTAGTTTCTTTGTTTCTTAAATAGATTATGACTTAAAATGAAACTCGAAAGCTATTATCCATTTAACTACTTATTTTAGAGTTATGGTGCCCATAGACGCCAACACTGACAAGTGCGTTGTTTTACTTGCATTTTTTTCTGCTGAAAATTATTTCATGGGATTTACGGGGACAGAGAAAGCGCAGTTCTTCTGAAATTACGATATGTAATTTTTGGATCAAATGCTAAACTCCCTCTACTTCTGTTAAGCCGTAGAAGAAATGAAAATGTCCGTGCAGTAATTTTTGAGATTCGTTTGGTCATAGCAACAGAGATAAAGGCGTATGGCACATGAAGAGAATCAATCCTCTTGACTCACCTCTGGCCGTGCGGTTGTCTTGGGGAAAACCCTGAGATGGGCACCAGAGAAGCAGCAGTATCAGAGGTACGATGAGATGCGCTGCCATCCTTGTCCTATTGCACACTGCAGCATCACGACCGGTCCAGCAACCTCCGGTACTCCTGTCACGTGGTGGTTCTTGATGGCCTATTTTAGTGAACCATCCCGTTAGGAACATCACCCTTCTTGCCACAGATGCATATCATCTCTTCACCTGTTCAACATTTCGCAAGCACAAGGACCTTGTGTAAGGATTTACAAGTTTCGCAACTTCTCGAGAAAAGTGATAACAGATATCTAGTTTTCAGTGTCTCCTTTGTGGCCAGAAGCTGTTTTTAGGGGTTCCAAGCCGAGTACTTTCTCAAAATTTAAATCTATGAGGAAGATCGTCTCATGTTACCATTCCCATGGGTTAATTCCAAACATTTCCTCTCATTTTTAAACCCATCTTTTGATTCTATAACATCAGTCAGTTGCATCACTATTAACTAGGGAGACGTTGACACTTTTTTTTATTGTGTATTCGCGCAAATCCTTTTTACTTCCTCTAACATGCACATAATAGGTAGGGAAGCTATTGCACTCCACCCAAGAATGCAATACGGAGATTACACTAGAAATACACGTTTTGAAGGCCCTTGTATAAAAACGCACTTTTAGAAAAAGGTTTATATGTGTGTATGTGTGAACACACAACTCAAAAACGAAAAGTCGGTTACATACCAAACTTTGTATTGAAGTTAGTCTTCCAAGAATGCGACAGCAGGAGTTTTAAGAAACTCCCCCACCCCAAACTACCGTATAGATGAAAATATTTGGAAAAGTTTTATTTTCTCAAAAAACGGCTTTAACAATGTTTATTAAAATACCGTATGTTTAAGATACTTTCATGATTAAATGAAATGTATGTGTTGAATTTTCTGGGAATAGCCTCTGAAGTCCTCTTTATTCTGAATCACTTGTATATAACTGGTAAACCGTAAGAGATAGACACACACACACTCTCTCTCTCCTTCCTTCCTCCCTCCCTCCCTCCCTCCCTTCCTTCCTTCCTTCCTCCTTCCTTCATTTATTTTTTATTTATTTTTGCCAAACGGTTTTTATTGACAATAGTTGTATTGGACATATTTGTTACACCCATCATGTAGAGTCTCCACTGGGTAACGTATGTTCGAAGCGGTACCTTCCACCTGTATGCAAGGAACGAAACAAAGTAGAACAAACTTGCACATCTGCGCCAAAGTTACCCAAATTGACGGTAGGTATAATGCGAGATTTCCCTGCGGCAATGTTAGACTTCTATTCCCAGCAGTAAATGAAGAGTCGTTATTCTATTAGTTGTAATCACAACTATCTCAAATATCGCTTTACGTATCACTTTCTCAAGTAGTGTTCTCCCAACCTCTTATCTTTAGCTCTAATCAAGTTGGGGAATCTCTTTTTGCTAGTAGATAATTCCAATGTTTAAGTTCGAAATCGTCGTTAATTCGAAGATTTTTTTGTTCCTTGAATTTGTACTAAAGCAATGTAAAAAAGCACATGTCATTCGAATTTCATATTTCTTAATTCGAAGTTTTTGTTCAGAAATGTCAATAGAAAATTAATCTAAACACGAAAACTTAATACGATAATATATCTAGGAGGTATTTCCGGGCTGTTATGCCGTGATCTGTTGGAGTTTAAATACCCAGACGCTTCGTCAACAACTGCGGCGGACATCTTCAGTGGCGCGATCGTAGTCTCCTCGGAGAAGTTAACGTGGCGTGTGAAGTGTGAAGTCCAGGAGTGAGTACAAGTCGCCTGGGTTAACCCAGGTGGATGGTAAGGTGACCACGGTACCTATCCGTTTAATTACGGATTTACCCGTGAGGTGGTATAGGTTTGTCTAATTTTACAAGCTTTAGTGTAATGTCTCTAATGGTGCAGGTTAGCTTCCTGTGTTGTCATTGGCGGTGGGACGTGTCAGATCTTGGATGTCTAGCCATCCAAGCGACCATTGCCCTACTGCTTACTTCGTCGGCCGCTTGTGGAACCGTCGAGCAATGTAGTGCAGTGACAGGAAACCGAGAGGAATAGGTGAAGGATGTGGTGGTGCCAAGTGTGAAATACATTTGGCGGTTTGGGTTTTTGAAGGGATAGCGGTAGTTACCAGCCAAGGGCGTCCTTGGGCAAGCGGTAGCTCTGTCGCCGTCTAGGTAGGCGATGATCGTATTGCCCCAGGGTGCTGACCAACTGGTTTGGATGAGGTGTGAGTTTGGCATACATTGTGCGAGTCCTGTCCCGCACGACGTCCACAATGTAAGTTATGCCGGAATGAGTGTGAAGGATGTGTGATGGAAATCTACGGTCGGTATCGTAGATCATCCTAAGCGCCCTGTTCTGCACGTCCTGCAGCCTGCGGATGTTGGAAGGAGCCACCGTACCCCAGACCTCGCACCCGCACAGAATCAGGGGCGGAACGATCGCACGGTACAAGCGTAGTTTCAGGTGAGTAGGCATGGTTGAGTGGAGTATGGGATATAGCTGTCTCAGGGCGCCATGTCCCAGACCGACCTTTGCCCTGACATGTGGAGTGAAGGTTAGACCACGGTCAAGTAGTACCCCCAAGTATTTGGCGGAGTTAACCCATGGGATTATTCTCCACCGCAGTGCCAGGGATACACCCGGTCGCCAGTTTCGAACTTTGCCCAATAGAAGAGCCTGGCTCTTCTGCGGGCTAATAGCCATTCTCCACTGTTCACTCCACCTGCCGATGGCGTCGAGCTGTCGCTGTAGTGGAGGGAAACAGTACCGAACATTTTTGTTCTGTGCCAGTATGAGGACGTCGTCTGCATACTGACACGTAGCCACGTAACAGTATGCGGTTCCACGGGTAGATCAGATATGTAGGCAGCAAAGAGCAACGGCGATAGCACGATACCTTCCGGTACTCCAGCCGCTATGGGTCTGATCGAGGACAACTTCCCCTCCACCCGCACCTGAAAAGAGCGATCCCGAAGGAAGCTACCGATCAGGGTGAGGTAGGGGGGAGCGATTTCTGCCTCTCTGAGTTTATGCAATAACCCCTGGTGCCATGTGGTTGCAAATGCTCTTTCTACATCCAAAAGGACCGCGACTGTTTTGAAGTTTTCCTGGAAACCCAGGGCAACCTTCTCAATCAGCCGCAGCAGCTGTAGTGTAGTGGAATGTCCATGACGAAAACCGAACTGATGATCCGGGATAAGTTGCCTTTCCTCGAAGAGAGGAGTGAGGCGGGATAGGAATAATCGTTCAAAAATTTTTGAATCGATGGGTAGCAGGCTGATGGAACGGTAGTTTGAAGGGAAAACCGGGTCCTTGCCGGGCTTTAAAATGCAGACCACCCTCGCCTCTTTCCAACAGGTTGGAAAGTGGCGAAGCTGCAGACATGCATTATAAATCCTCGTCAGGTGGACTACGGCCTTTCGGGGAAGGTGCTGGAGCATGGGCGCCGTGACGCCATCATGCCCAGGGGATTTGTTGGGTTTTAACTTTTTTATTTCAGAAGACACCTGTCTTGGGGTGACTAAGGGGATATGGATCTCTGCGCGTGGCGGCGGAGGTGCCTCGTAGAGGTAATCCACCGTCACCTCCACGAGTTCAGTAAAGTCTTCGTCCTGGACATCTTCCCGTGGCTCGAATTGGGACTCCAGATGGTCTGCGAAAGCCGCGACTTTCTCTTGGGGCTCAAAAGAGACTCTCCCGCGAATGCCATGTAGAGGATGCTGATGTGTGTTTTTCTCCTTTCTAAGGGACCTGATTATCCGCCATGGTTGCTTCTCTGTAAGATCTACGTTTGCCATCGTGTTTTCCCAGGCTGTTTTGCGGTGTATTCGCAACAGACGTCGTACCAGGGACTTGAACCGCTGGTAGATTGCCTGTATCCTGGGATGGCGGAAACGCTGCCTGAGTCTGCGGACAGTTACTTTGGCTTTGATCAACTGTCTGAGTTCAATGAGGATGGTTCGAGGGTTAGGTATGTCGGATGGAATGCGGTGCGTATGGGCACGTACCACATTCCGGATGTGTTGGGAGAATGCCGTGGCTGCCGCCTCCAGTGCACCGATGGAATCGACACGCAGACGCGGGTCCACAGACTGGTTAAGTTCAAGGATGGCTGCATCCCAGTCGACCTCGTATGTCCAGTCTGGAGTGACAAGAGCTGGCAGGTCAATGTTGGAATCCACTGAAGTGTGGACTGTCTGAGTTACTGTATACATCCCTCGAGTGGCCTCCGCTGATTGGTCCGGATGGCGGACAGCAGGAGGGCGGGGGCGGGCTTCACCCAAGGTGTTGTCTCCTTCTGATTGCTTCACTTGAATTTCTCCTGTTTTGTGCCGTTTCTTGCCTTCAATGACAGGATACCAGTTGCTGTTAACTTTCAAAACGTCTTCTTTCTTATTGAAACTATGGGGATGTTTATAAATTTCAACAGCTTCACGTTGTAGCCGGGTATGGTAGTGTATTGTGGATGATAAATTACTCGTGTCCTGGAACTTAATTATATGTTCGCCCTCCGCTTCAATGGTGTGTTGGGCAATAGCGGACTTATCCATTTGGCCCAGGCGGCAGCTTCTTTTGTGTTCGATGAGTCTGGTGTTGATGCTACGCTGTGTAGTTCCGATATAAACCGAACCGCAGGAACAGAGAATACGGTACACACCGGCTGATGACAAGGGTTCCCGAGGATCTTTAGCTGAGCGTAGTAGATTGTTGAGTTGTTTTGTGGGCTTGAAGACAGTGTTGACACTGTGTCGTTGCAGTGTGTGCTGGATACGATCGTGATCATGAGATCATTAGGCTTATCACTGTATAATGCCTTTACTAATGTACTCTAATAACAACATTGTACATTATCCTTATCTCACTATACAGATTGCCTATCCTACCATTTACTTCCTTGATAGTCGAATTACACAGGTCTTACTGGCACATTCCTAACAGATGTACCGTCCGATTTGGAGGCTTCCTAGGTAAATTTACAACCACACATTACGTCACTTGTATTAAGTTTTACTTCCTTTCACATTATCGCAATCAACACTTATGATTTATCGAACGGCATCTCTCTTAGGTAATATATACGAGGCTGGCAATTGGGAGGTCCTGGGTTTGATCCCTGGGGTTTACCATTCCGATCATGGGGATTTTTATTGGTTAGCAAGGCGAATACAGAGGCAGTTTCTCTTCTACCACGAAATTCCTTTCCCTCCACCGTTATCATTTCGTTTCCCATTTCAAATTTCAGGTAGGCTTAGGGCCTGTGCAATGTCCATCAGTGTCGGTCGCATGTTGTGGATGCTTGCTCGTTGTAAAGTTCTTCCCGACCCTGCCAAATGGTGACCTTCTCTGAGCCGCCTCATGTGGGTCAGTCCTCCCCGGTTCCACCAGAGCGAGCCGTCTCCGAGCAGCCCACCGTTTGACCGGCTCCTCAAGCTTGAAATCGTTATTGACCTCTGTGTAACCTGTACGCTGGCCTGCCAGTGGCTTATAGCCTCTTGTGGTTCCTGCACCTCATCCGTTCCTCCTGAGGGTAGTAAGCACGAGGTGCGTGGTGTCCGCTCCATTTCCTGGCCTCATATTACAACTTCGCATCAAGCAGAGCACTGCATTTAGGGTACATAACGCATTATTAAATGTATATACTCGTAGGAAGAAGTCTGTTGATTACATTCTTACTGTACTTGAATAAGATACATATTCTATTAGAGGCCAAATTTATTTAACCTGTTAATTTGTTATACAGTTTAATCCCTTGTATACTACATTTCAGGGTCTTTAACGTCTTAATTTATAAGTTTTTACTTGATAGTTCTTTGTATCTCTCGTTATTATTTATCCTGTTGACCCTTCCTTTCCTTGCTGATGGAAAATCTCGGGAGCAGTTTCGCACACACACACACACACACACACACACACACACTCACACACACACACTCTCACACACACACACTCACACACACACACACTCACACACACACACACTCACACACACACACACACACACACACTCACACACACACACTCACACACACACACACACTCACACACGCACACACACACACTCACACACTCACACACACACTCACACACACACACACTCTCACACACACACACTCACACACACACACACTCACACACACACACTCACACACACACACACACTCTCTCTCTCTCTCACACACACACACTCTCACACACACACACTCACACACACACACACACTCACACACACACACACACACACACACACGGGCCATTTATTTCTATAAGTGCTTTTATTGGATTCAGGAGGCCTCAAAACATCTATTTCCGGTGGAATCTCGACATCGAATTGTTGGGTCGAATACAATACTTCCGCAACTTACTATACGTAGTAGAGAAAGTAAGAAATTGTCGCATGGAACATAAAAACTTCGTGATGTTTTTGAACTAGGGACGAGTCCATGATTATCATCATAACCATCCTCATCACCATCATCATCACCATCACCATCATCGTCATCATCATCATCAAAACTGTGTAAGATATATTTTCTTTAAGTACAAAGAATCACTGTATTTTTAAGGGCAAATGAAGGATTGGCAATGTTTTCAGAATATCGCGTTGCCGTATAACATTTTAAATATTAATTTGTATTAATTCAGGTTCTCACTTAATACCTAGGTTGCATTCAAACAATGTATGAGTTCGAGTACACCGAATTTGTTACGTAAATATTTGATATCACTTCCAAAAGTTCCCACGAATTAGTAAAAATGTGGTAACCTCATATGTAAATCTAACAGAAATCCCTCATAAGTATGCTACGTGCATTGCTCATAAGAAATCTTTGAATCTGGGAACGAGCGGTTTCCTACTTGCGTCATCGCTTCGTTCCTAACTGGCGAGGTTCGTTCACTCTTCCTATTAAAGTACTGTTAAATTAGAAAAAACAAATAAACAACGTATGCCCAAGATAAAATAGATTCTCCCTTCCGTAAATATGAAGCAGTTGCCTAATATTTCAGCGCGCCAAACATTAGGATTCTTTACAGGGCTGACCTGATGTAAATCTCGACAAATAAAGGTTAACCAATATCTATCAGTGGGTAAAGTAGTAATGAAGCAAAGTCGCTACAACTGGATTTAAATAATACGGGTTTAGTCAAACGGGAGATCGTAATAAGTTGTTTACCTTCGAGCGGTAAATTCAGTTGCATCACCTTTGATCCTTCCAGTAACTTGAATTTCTTAGGGCTGAACATTTCTTATTAGCATACATGTGACTTTTAAGAATACGTAATAACTAACACACACTTTAATAAAGCGTTCTTAAACCGTTGAAGAATGAGTCGAGTTGTAGACTACCTAAACTATCATAAAATAGGTAAGTGTAGACTATGGTAATTTTCCTAATAGAATTGATCAGTTCAGACTCTGCCCGCATTACCTACCCTACCTACGTTAGGTGTCTTGCATACCTATTGGGCCTTTCCTCATATCGATCGCGTTCTATACGTTATGTGATCATGTTTTACTAGATTCCTCTGGAAACCGGAAGCGTCGAACCTTCTGGAAACTGAGGGAGAATATATAAAGGGTCGCTTAACCTACGGAAAAATTAGTGGCTTCAAAAACATTTAGAAGCTAAGTTGACTATTGACTATAGTTCAGATCGAAGGCACTGGTATAAGACAAATGTCGGGTAACTAACGATATGACGCAAAAAAAAAAAAAAAAAAAAAAAAAGTGTTCGCAAGGCACATTTCAGGGACGCTAGTATGAGTATAGCGACACGGGATTCCGAAGCCCTGATGTGCTTATCCCTGCATTTCTCCACCTCTCCCCTCTCTACCCTTATCGCAGTGAAGGCTGCTGCAGCAAGCATCCGAAGCCCTATTCTCCCCTCTGTTTAATGGTAGAGAACGAGACATATTCCATCCAACTAATTCTTTATGAAGGAAATTGACTAGTATTGCAATTATTATTAACATTACTTATTAATTTCTAGTTTACTTTAGATATGACATTCGGTGATAGCTTTGACAGTCCACAATATATGCCACTGGGTTACACACATTAGGAACTAAGGATAACTCTAGGGCGTAGACCTACGAGTACAGGCTGGAATAAAACATTGTCTTTGGGGGTACGCGGAGAGAAAAGGTTGAATACCACTGTGCTAGACCATCTAAAGATAAACAGTTGGATAAGCACACTTTTTTTTAAATAGTTATGTTTTAAAAATTTGCATCAGTAAAGCTGCGGTCAGATTGCACGCAGCCTTAACAAAGTTCAGTATAGCATTGCTTTGGAATTCAGTAGTTCAATTATATTAAAGTGGCTCATCGCAGAATTGTGAAAATAATGATAATGATGATGATAATACTAATAATAATAATAATAATAATAATAATAATAATAATAATAATAATAATAATAATAATAATAATAATAATAATAATAATAATAATAGTAATAATAATAATAATTAAAGCCCGGATTTCTAAGCAAAATGTTTAACTTTTTCTACAGCTTTAAAGGTAAGCAGAAGGGCTATACTTCATAAGACACACCTAGATGAGCAATTTTAACTATTTTTGTTTGTGCTTATTTATGCTTATTTCGCAGGAAAACGTTTTTGCTTAATTATTTTACGATGTTTAATTAAAACAGCATATTTTACCCAAAACTGTAAATTTAAAAGTGTATATTTCACAGTTATCCGTGATTTATCAATGATTCGCTATTTTCTCGGTTAAATTCGTAAGAAAGAAACACTAGGATATATACCGATGTTGTAAAATCATACTGCGAGGAGAAAAATTACTTGCTGCGATTAGTAGAGTGAATTCATCAGTTACGTATCGCCTGAGATAACACAATGATGTCATAAGCAAGCATGATTATCCCCCGAGTTCCAAGCTGCAGCATTTAGTCCAGCAAAGTGTGCATGGTTGCGTAGAGTGTCAACTCATCAGTCAGATATGGCAATGTTGTCATAAACAAGGATGCTGATTTCCTGAGACCCGAGCTGCATCTTCTTGCGCTGCGGTTTTTAGTATTGTGCAGCACATTAATACAACGCGGCATAAAGAGAGGTTTAAGAATAAAATTTAAGTTAAATCAGTAACTGATTAAAGGCAATGTTGGTGAACAATCGAGTTCTAGTGATACACTTTCCAAAGACTTATGTTTAGCATTAGTGGGTTCAGATAGTCCAATGTATAAATTGAATAATGTGCAGCTTCGTGTATTTTTCTAAAAATACACAAATAAAGGGGTGCCGGATGAATCTACATTGCGCAATTGCCACAATGTTTTCAAGAAGTGATTATATTCGGAATACACTGAAGCCTGAAAACATGGATTTCTATTGATGAAACCTCAGATGCATCGGGACAGTGCTGTAGTTGGTGCTATGAAAGCAGGTAGCAGATCATTTCTTCTGAATATACAAATACTCGAACAAGTAAATCATTCAACTGTTGCCAGATTTTTCAATGACTCGTCATCTTTCTTGTGGCCAGAAGGGATACGGTATGACAATGTATTACTATTTGTCAGTGATGCTGCCCCATATATTGTTAAAGCGGGAGCTGGACTAAAAGTCATTTGCCCTAAGTTAGTTCACCTGACGTGCCTTTCTTATGGTTTAAATCGTGTCGCTCAAACTGTTAGAAGCCAGTACAAAGACGTGGATCTTCTTGTTTCTAGGGTGAAGAAAGTGTTCGTAAAGTCACCGATTAAAATTCAAAAATTCCGTGAACTACTTCCAAATTTATCTTTGCCTCCTCAGCCACTTTTGACTCGGTGGGGAACGTGGTTAGAGGCTGTGTCGTACTATGCAGGACATTTCAGTGAAGTGAAAACTGTTTTGAATTCCCTAAATGGAGATGATGCAGTCAGTATTGCCACAGCACAATAATGTTTTGTTAAAAACGGCATACAAGAAAAGATACAGTACATCCATAAACATTTCTCCAAAATACCTGACATTTTAAAGCAGTTGGAAGCTCGAAATAAGCCCTTGGAACATTCACTTTCTCTGATTCACGAAGTTTCAATAACATTGACGTCAGAATCACACAGGATTGCAAAAATTGCGTTTGATAAACTCAATCAGGTGCTACAGAAAAATTCCGGTTACAAAACACTGTGTCAAATCTTAGAAGCTTTCTGGCGAAGTAACACATTGAAGAGCAATTCACCGAACAAATGTGGAGCTTTTCTCATGCACCTGTGACATCATGAGACGTGGAAAGAGCATTTTCATTGTACAAATCATTTTTCACTGATAGACGCAAGAGGTTTACACAGGAAAATCTCAGGATGACCTTCCTTGTGTACTGTAACAGCCCTCAATAAGGTAAGCGTTCTGCGAAACTATATATCATAGTTGCATACATTCGTTTTTGCTGCTTATTTTCGTCATTTTTCGTGCTTATTTGCTTGCTTATTTTATTATTTTATTTTGCTTAGAAATCCGGGCTTTAATAATAATAATAATAATAATAATAATAATAATAATAATAATAATAATAATAATAATAATAATAATAATAATAATAATAACAATAACAATAACAATAACAATAACAATAATAATAACAATAACAATAACAATAACAATAACAATAACAATAACAATAATAATAATAATAATAATAATAATAATAATAATAATAATAATAATAATAATAATAATAATAATAATAATAATGATTATGATGATGATGATGATGATGATAATGTCATCATAATCATAATAAAATTAAATAATCGGACCGAGCCGTGCTCGGGCCCGGGCACTATAACTTCTCGGGCTCGGGCTTGGTTGAGTCCGGGCCAGGCCGAACCTAAGAATGTCGGCCCGTGCAGGCCTCTATTATGCGGCCTTCGTACCCGGAGTTGATCACACAGAGGAACCTAGTGAGAGAGCGCGGAGGTGGATTTCATGAAATGATGGCGAAAGAAGATCGAATCCAGGTCGTTTTGGTGAGAGTCTAACCGCTCGGCCAGAATGAGGCCCTATTCTAAGGAAACTGCAATAGCAAATTAAGAAAAATATCTTGATCCTACCCACAGATTATACTCCTACCTAAATATTTTAGAGCAACAAGTAATCAGTTTATTTTGAACTGTCCAAAATTAAAAGTGTGCTGTTATATTAAAATGCACCACCAAGTAATGTTATAACCAATCACTTTTTTTCTATTTTTCCTCACTCTGTGGGTGTGTGTGTGTGTGTGTGTGTGTGTTTTGTAGTCTTAAGGACGCTCAACTCCGTGGTCATGAGCGCCCTATTTCCCTCACTTTAAGTAAAAGAGCTACTTACATAAGTGTAGAATCACAAGTTGAGTTAGGGATATATAAACACTTCAACTCTGTATATCAGAAAGTTATACCACTACGTGCATTTCTCAAATGATGTGCATTTCCCATTGCCTATTTCAATAAATTACTGATGCATTAACAGTAAAAGAAATGCAGTAGCGGCTCGTGATGAGGGGCTGCAGTGCTGCAGCACCCCTATGTGTTTCTAACTCAATAACTCACCTTATGCTTTGTAATAGTTTCGTATTCTGCCTTTAAGATATTTTAAATGTTGCGCCCATCTAGTTAAATGCAGTCGATTAGTATCGAAGCGATACTTACAGCAGCTACTTCCTCCCGTGCAACTGTCGAAATCATTTCCATTTCCTCCCCTGGCGCGCCAGACTAAAAGAGTTTACTGTCTGCCCACGTTGTTTGTTTCCTCCCCCTCCAGAAGCCCTGCACTACCTTTGGGACCAGCTGCAAATCATGCAGCACTCAATGCTTGGAAACTAGTTACCACAGAACACCTAGTAACACTTCCACTAACAATAACCTGTTAAAAGCATCTTACACCTAATTGCTACGTATTTCACCAACATTAATAGAAAATACCAATATTACACACACACACATATATTAAGTAGAAATAACGCAAATGTATAATTACCTCTGTCGAAGATCATTTTGCGAGGAAAAACTTATTTTACCAACACGCAACGTGGCTCACGTTTCTAGAACGTTTGTTTTCGTTACAAAACTTCAAAACTTGAATCAGCCAATCAGATTTTCGTATGGGTCTGGCAGTGCCACCAGCGCCACTTCTTGGTGGGGCAGATAACTAAGTGGACTCGTCTGCTCGTGTTCCCAATTTTTCGTGTGTTTCGTGTGTTCTAAGTTCGTGTAGTAACCACAATAGTGTCGCCAACAATGATTAATTCCGTACATTTCCAGTCTATTCACTTCAGTACATTAACATGGAATGTGAAATTAAGCATCGCGGAAGGCCTACACCCATGCTAGACATTAAACAATCATCTACAAGCTGGCAAAATAATATATGAGGAGTTTTAACAGTGAAGTGTACAAAAAGTTTGAATGGTTGTCCGGCTGTGATATTAAAAACGCATTATTTTGTTTCCCATGTATTTTGTTTGGTTGGGACTCCATTTGGACTCGTAAAGGTATAACCGATCCTAGAACACTGCGTGAAAAGATCAATAAACATGAACAATCTGAGAAACATTTAAACAACACTGTGAACTTGGCTATGTTGGGAACAGTAAATGTTGAGAATTTTAGTTCGGCTCATAAAGAAGCCATTGAACGCCATTATAACGAGGTAAGGAAAAACAGAGGTGTTGTCAAGAATTATCGATTGTATAAAGTTTTGTGGAATCAATGAGCTCGCAAAAAGAGGACTTAATGAAAATGCAGATTCCGGCAATCAAGGTATATTTCTCAATTTGATTAAATATACGGGTGAAATCGATTCGTTGTTCAAGTTACATTTGGAGAGTTCTTCGCCTTTTAAAGACTTATCAAAAACGATTGAAAATGAGCTCATTGAACGTATGCCGGAAGTATGCAGAGAGGAATTTTATTTGAGATTGAAGAAACTGAATTTGTCTATATTCTTGCCGATGAAACCAGAGACTTCTCAGAAATATTTCAGCTTATGATCGTTCTTCGTTATTGTAACAAAGAAGGAGAAGTCGTCGTATTCTACGGTTTCTTCATTCCAACCGGTGAAGATGCCAATTCAATATCGGAGTGCATACTTTCACAGTTACAAGTAGGTAATTCTTAAAAGCAAGAAAGATAAGCTGATTGGACAGTTACGATGGAGCAGCCGTGATGAACGGTGTATTAAATGGGGTACAAGCAAAAATCAGGAACTGCTACAAATATGCGTGTTTTGTGCACTGCTACGCCCATCAATCGTAAATTTGATAATGGAGAAAGCAGCTAAACAAAATACAAGGGCACGGATATTTTTTGCTAATTCATCAAGTATTCCTGTTTTCTTCTCCATCTCCAGCGCGTATTAGGTTAACGAAACTGATTCGTTGTTCAAGTCACAGTCTTCGCCTTTTATAGGCTTATCAAAAAGATTCAAAATGAGGTCCTTGTATGTATGGTGGAAGTGTGCAGAGAGGAACTTTTATCTAAGATTGAAGAAACTGAATTTGTCTCTATTTTGCCGATGAAACCACAGCCTTCTCAGAAATAGGTATTTCAGCTTGTGATCGTTCTTCGTTATTGTAACAGAGAAGGAAAAGTCGCCGATGACTGCAATCTTCCAACATGCGGCCTCCCTTAGAAAAGTCTGCCGATGTCCATGCGTGCCAGTTTGCGACAGTTCAACTTACACAGAAGAACCACGCTTCACTGCTGGCCAGCTGACAGCTGTGAAACCTGCATGCTGATCACTCCAACTTTAAACATTTCTCTGTATTTTAAATGCTCCGTACGACAATTTTGAGGTTATCAAAGTGAATTTTTAAATAGTTTAAACAATGTAAATGTTCAATGTAAGCTCACCAATGTGTAACAAGTAAATCCTTCTTTGCAGTTGTTTCTGGAAAACATAACACCAAGTTCACCAGAGTCTGATAGGCCCACATTTTTGTTTGTTTGTGATTTTTTACAGAAATTGAAACTAACAACAATTGAAGAGGCATTATTTTAATAAATAACTTTAATTTAAAAAGTTTGTCTCTTAACAGAGTTACATTATAACACAATAAGGAACATATGTCTATTGTTTAAGAATAATGAAAATTGTACCGTAAGGCACATTTTTTCTAAAATTGCTCAATTTGTATATAAAATGCACAATTCAGAAATGACTTAATCTATGTGTTTAAAAAGTTTGCAGCACCACTTCTTTAAACAGATGTAGGATGTATGGGAGAATTGCCTAATTTGTACCAATTTACACATTTTATTTTTTCTAATTGTAACCGACATCTTTCAAATTATTTCAATAACGGGATCTTAATTTCAAATATGTTTGGATGATTTGTCTAAACTGAAAAGTTTATTTCAAGCTAACATAAATGCATAGGTTCAGTTCTCTAAATGTCTGCAATGGGTACAAATTAGGCAACTGGTTTCATAAATTGCACCACATATATTTTTTTGCACAAACCATTTATTTTACGTTGCAGTTAATACAGAAGTACTCTTTTACAGGTTTTTTCTTACTCCTGCGCATATGGAATGGACCCATGTTTCACATTTTAAACATCTAATCATTTGATCTGCTCTACATTCATCGCACATTTCACAGTACCAGTCACCATGGCATTAATCCAAACATCATTTCCTCAAACTTTGAATGTGATTTTCCAGTTTGTTTTCAATTTCTGTCAAAAAATACTGTGGTTCTTCCAAACAATCTCACATCCCCATTAGCAACTAAGTTTTTGTTTTAGTGTGCCTTAGTATTGTAGGCTTTAGCACATTGTACATTCAAGCACATTCATTTATTCCATGATCGCCAGTCATACATGCAGCAACAGTAATACTTAGTTGATCATGTGACCACTTCCCATATTGCCGCTTAGTTGTCATACTAAAATTAAATACTTATAGTTTTTTTACAAAGGAAGACAAATATACCAGAATATGAAATCTAGAATTTTTAAATATATAATGTTGTGTATTTATGGTATTTTATATAAAACTGAAAGTAAGCTAAACTCCCAGCATAAGAGTCCATGAAGGAAGGGCCAAGGCTTGCCACCTGGCCGCTGTGTCCCCCACCTATGCCCACTACAGGTGTCACGAGTGGGGTGGAGTACTGGAGGGTGGATGTGGTCAGTGCCCCGAGCCCTTCCAGCCAGTTATGCAGCCTTCATGACCTGGCTATTTTATATAAAAATTGCTATTATTTGTAATGAAAGATTGATTGATTCATTCAAATTCTGGAAATGAATGCGTTTTATTGTATTAAATAAAAATTTGTTTATTATATTTATACTAAAATGGAACTTAATTACTTATTGAATTAAATTATGTATGTTTTTTGATGCGTCACTATGATATAAAAAGTTTGTAATGAGAGTTCCCTATATTTTACCGGTACGTTATAGGAAACTGAAGCAGGTACAAAATATGCAACTTCAAAAATTTCTCTTTGTTAAATTCTTGCAGCTTAATGCTTTTTGACACAAGTCTGTAATGCAATTAGAATTACAATATATTAATGTAATTTTGAATAATATATAGCTTGTGGAATTTCACTTACGCTTCGGAAGTATTTCTTCTAGGCAGGTGACGGAAAAACTAGATTGAAACTACCTAAAACAAGTTTGTTCACTTCGCATCTGCACAACTCAACTCACAGGCTTCTTCTCTCAGCAAATGGCATATAAGTAGACATAGTTCGCAGTGCTTAATGCAGATGGCAGCATTTATCAAGGAACTAATTTTTAAGGAGGTACAATTTAGACGGTGGTATAAATTATGCAATCCTCCCCTATTATAGCTTTTGAAAGGCTCAGCAGAGTATTTTAGTTTTGGAAAATTCATTAAATTATCCTCATAAAGTAGCCCTATGGTAAGATTATGGTTAAAATCGTCAAAAGTTTTGAATTTTTTGCTGTTGATATTTTATAGTAATTTAAAATCTATAGAAATATATTCCATATTTTGGCCATTTTGACTATTTAGTGAAGAATGAATACTCTTTGGGAAACTTATTCCCAGTACCTGAATAGAGACATTTCACTTCATATGCACTCTATTGTGTCAAATAACAAACATGAGCCACGTTTGCAACAGTTCAATTCACACCAAAGCCTTACGCCTCACTGAGGCTTAGAACCATGAAACCTGTTCTGCTCTAAGCTGATCACCCGTACTTTGAATAGAGCAGAATTCTGAATTTTTAAATCATCATAATAAACTGATTGATGGAATTAATGCCAGCTTTTACTGATCAGTACTAGTAATTTCTAAAGGGAGGAAAAGAAATTTCTTTTTTGTTGTTGATCAGTGTAGCTAGGCACACGGTATCTCTTAAGCCTTATTGATTACACCACTGAAGCAATGAACATAGAAGAATTTTTATTCTTTATTCACTTTATTTTACATCTTCAAATTTTATTACATCTTCGTGTTCACTTTCTCTCAGTAAAAGTGAATTACAAAACAAATTTGGGACTGCATGATCTATATTAGCTTTCCAACTGCAATCATCGGAGATGCATCCCAAATATCAATTACATCACAAATTCATCAATGAGCAATACACATTATACTTCCAGATAAAACAAATATGTATTTCCTATGAACTATAGCACCTAAAGTAAATTTAAATGACACTAAATATCAATATTCTATCTAGCCACATACCCAGAAATGCAGTTACTCATAGTAACATGTTAGTAAGTGAAGAGGTGGCTATTTACTCTTTGGTGATATCCTTACAGTGTTTCAACATAAATTGATGTTAACAGTTAAAGACAATACAAACAACATTTCCATTGTATAAAAGAGACTGATATTAAGGTAAAGCCAAGAATGCACAGCAAAGGAAACTTGAAACAAGAAGTGTGTCCAAGGTTAGACAATCGCCTGCAAAATAGGTGTGGAGTAAAAGTGATTTTTATAAGTAGAAATATCACTTCCTGCCTGTATTGCATGTAGTTTACTACTTCCCCTGTTATAGCATGTATATCAATTTTGGCATGGAAACCATGACAAAACTGAAAAATTATCTGTAACTATCTTTAAATCTGTTACAACATTCTGAGAGCCTTTAAAACACTTTTGAAAGTAAATGTTAAGCATGCAAGTTAACTAGATATTCAACAGAGAAAATTAGCTGCATAAACTTACCCTACTATTAATACATTAATATATCATACTATAAACTCCTCAGTCCATTCAATGCTGAAAGTGCAACACAGCTGTCATCAAAAAAGAAAATTATTAATCAAAGGTTCAATTCTTAATGTCAAATTGAGATGCACAGATGCAGAACATAACCCCATCGATGATGCCCACTACTATTGTGCTTGAAACGTCTGGACCGAGTTACTCCAGCAGAGCACGGCAAATCAGCCCAGAAGTTTCTTCTAGCATCATCAACTCAGATCGTAAAACCGGTTATTAATGTTCAGTGGGACTGAGGAGCTTATACAGTACTGCAGGTTACAACTGCTTCCAATTTGGCACTTCTTTTAGTTAAAACTTTCCTTTGTGGAAATATCAGCCTCTTTTATACAAAACACATACACAAATGACAATACACTTTTTAGATATTTAGGACATGCTTTATGTGTAATTAAATGATTAATAATAATAATAATAATAATAATAATAATAATAATAATAATAATAATAATAATAATAATAATAATAATAATAATAATAATGATAAAAAGAACAACATTCTGATATACTTTACATCCATTCTCAGACTAAATATCTTATAGAAAATCTGTTTTATCACAAATCTAATTCAAATACAATATCAAAACTATAATTACAAATACAATTAAAACATTGAAAGAACATCTATCACAAAATGCTAAAGCAAATATATATTTATATATGCTTATTGTTAGTATATTGTTAATGTATTTATAGTGACAGAGTTTATATGGAAACGTAGATATTACCATTACTCAGTTTGCCAAAAACTTTTGCTAAATTTATATACAGTTTAGATTGTTGTACGCAAACTTAGGCATTGTATCCTAATCGGTTCCTTAACTATCAAATATTATACAGCAAACATACAAAAGACATGAATAAAATTGCATAGCCAAGAATGAATATTACATCAAAGCAATGCTCTTACAATGAAATTAATTCTTCAGTGAATTATGATTTATGTTTGGCCTTTGTGGCTTAATTGATAATGCATATAGCAGACAAAAATGTATAATATAATATTAATTTCAACTCTGGAGTTTGTTTACAAGTTCTCTGCAGGAATTAAACTTAGTTAGTTTAATCCTTAGATTAGAACATATTCTCAACAAAAGATATAATTTTGTTTTTTAATACCAAAACATAAATTGAGCTTTTAGCTGGACTATCTTTAAAAATGAGCTTATGAGAATTTTTATTTTCAATGCAATCAGATTCCCCTCTCTCTCAATGTTATGTACAACAATATGTAGGGATTTTATAGGATTATCTACCCTCATAAACAAATACTGTTCATAGCAAAAGTAAAAATGATCCATCTCTCAAATGGATGTTCCTTTTGATCTGCGGACTATACACTTCTAATCATACACTACCACTTAGGCTTATAATTTCTATTTTTATTTCTTAGTAAGGTCCAACTTTGTCATTTTAGATTCACACAATTAAGATTATAGCAAAAATTGGATCTCACTAAGAGGATGAGGAGCATGTCTCTGGTAACTTCATGGATAAACTTTTCTGTGCATGGTACAATATCAGCGATACATTACAAAAAACTAAAGTTGCTATTTTAGAAGAACAGAGGAATAATATGGTCTAGATACTAGATGCAATGCAAAAGAAAATCCTGCAGTATATGTATAACTGGTTTGTGTAGTTTAAACATGTATATGTCATTTTCAGCAGAATGTTATGCTATTATGTTTCATGTTAGCAAAATATTTTATTAATAGTTTGTTTTTCTTTTTTGTACAATCTTAGAAAACTTTGCTGCCAATCTAATTATCTGCAAATAAAATATTATAGCATTGTTGATGTATTTTCTATTTGTATAGTAAGGCTCGTTAATATGTATGTTTCTCTTGCATTTCAATTACTACATTCTCTATATGTGGTACATGGATGGTTCACATATAATTATTAATGATTTTATCACTTTATAATGCTTCAAAATATGCCTGCCGAAGATCTGTCCTATCAAAAATATGTAAAAGTTTTGTATAAATCGCAAGGTTTTAGAAGTACATTAAAGAAATGTTTTGTAAGGATGGTTAACTGAAGTAAAATTTTAATATCCAATTTTCAAAAATTTGGAAATCTGGATTAGTTATCTAGATTTGTGCTTAATGGCTTAATTGAGGTTTCTTTAGAAGAATGGATTTTTAACACTCCAATGTCTTCCTATAAATTTTGTGCTTTCAGTGAACTTAATCCTTCTGACAGTGTAAAATAACAAAGTAGAAACTTCTTCATAATAGGGCTGATTTTCATAATAGTTCTACAGGAAAGTTTATACACAACTTGTGGCATTTATACATAAATAGTGGCATTTGAGAATTTTCAAGAATTATAACACAGAATTCTTAAAAGAAATGAGTAGAAAATTGTCATTGCTTTCTTATTGTTAAGTATAACTGATATCTTTATAAGAAATAATTAGAAATTAAGTAATTCAGGAATAAGTGGGAGTGCAACACTAAAATAGATGAAAACAAAAAAAACAACTTGTATGGTTTGATCATGTGAGAAGGCTGGGAGAGCAGAAGACCCCCTAGGTATTCTAAACTGCCTGTGGTAGTCCCAAATGAGATTTTCAAAACTGCTGTTCTATGGCTTAACCTTAAAGTATCTTCAGAGGATTAAATTCACTTCTAAATGTCAGACATCCATTACTTAAATATGTAAAACCCTTGTAGTATTATTCAGATCATGGGTAAGTGTTTGAGCAATGAAACCTAAAATCCCAATCCTTGACTACACAACTTATTTTATATTTTATATAACATGAAATATCACAGTGAAACTTTGCACATAGACACTTTAATATTCAAGGATGGCCTGTGATTTTTCTCACTTCAATGTTGTTATTTCTTTCATATATTTTTAATTCACAAAACCTGTAGTAGTTTTTTACATGGGACTTGTTGATCACACAGTGCAAATACAATCAGAATGTCATATTATAAATTTAATTCATCGTAGTACCTATTACTAAGCACCATCGCCTTCATGTACAGCATTTTTCAGGTAGTGGTTATTTTGTTTGCATAAATATTTCAAGCATTCCATTTGTACATAATGTAATTTAATGATGCTTTTATATCAAAACTAACTATTACATCTACTTGTTGGCTAGATATACAAGCAAATTAAGTACCTAATTGCATTATATGAATGTTTGATACACATGTATACTTGCTTTCATTTTTTGATTACCTTTGCTCAGAGTTAGTTCAACAAACAATAATGCAGTAAAGGATTATGCAGTTGCTGTACATAGCTCAATAAACTTTGGTTGTTCTGCTGAAATTCAAAGTCCATTAGAATTACTATTTCATAGTATTAGAAATATTTTGTGCATTTTCATTTGCTAAAATGTTCTTGAATTTGAATACATTTACTGGCAGAAACCTAAATTTTAGTGCAACCTGACATTACATTTTTAGAATGAAATTTATTATATAATCCCATTAGCATGTTCTCTTATGTTTGTATTATTTAATAGTTTATGCTAGCAAATACTAAAACAAGGAAAGCCTAAGTTCAAATAAATCACTACTCTTGCATACCAAAGTAAAAGCAGCAATAGTATGTAAGATAATCAGTAAAATATATTTTATAGATATTCTCCATTTCATTTTCAGATGCGACATTAAAAACAAAAGAAGAAAGTTCTCTATTACACCACAGCCTAAAAAACTCATAAAAGTCTTAACGAAAAAGTTCAAATTTTGAATGAGTTACTCCTAAATGAAAGAACATGAATGATGTTGGATATTTTATTTTGTTCCATTCTTTTCTGTTGAACCATTCTTGAAATATCAGCTATTGGTTGTAATGTAATGTAATTTCAGGGTATTACCAGTTATAGTGCTTACAAAATGTTATTATTTTTGTTGTTATTATATCATTATTATTATATTACTACTACTACTACTACTATTATTATTAATATTATCATCATTATTGTTATGATTATTATCATTATCATTATGATGATGATGATTATTATCATTATCATTATGATGATGATGATGATGATGATGATTATTATTATTATTATTATTATTATTATTATTATTATTATTATTATTATTATTATTATTATTATTATTATTATTATTATTATTATTATTATTATTATTATTATTATTATTATTATTATTATTATTATTATTATTATTATTATTATTATTATTATTATTATTATTATTATTATTATTATAAATTTTCATTCAATGTTTTCAGTAATCTAAGGAATTGTCACCTCTAAAGGAAAAGTTAAGCCCAATTACAAACACAGTTAAAAATAAGTTCTGTGATTCATAAACTTTGTTTAAAAGGAGAATTGCAGCATTTGCAGAGCAAGTGCTTAGTTTCTACCAAGGAAGGTGCAACCTAAACAACAACAAGAAGAAATGCAATAAAATAAGTAGCTTTAACAAATGGAGCAAAAGACCAGATTGATATCCTTTATATGAAAATGTAAATTCAGAAACACATTTTATATTATGTTGGTATACATAGACAGCAATTTTGAAACTGAACTCTGTGGAATTTAAAAATCCAGAGTTCGTTCCACAGAGTTCAGTTTCAAAAAGGTGCAAGCAATTCAATGTTTGATCAGAAGGTGAAGAAAATGTTTTTAATGACACTGAAGTTAACAAAATATGAAATGGTGTTTACTTCTGCAATGTGCGACATTGCCCTTAACTGGCATTATAATCACCACCTTTGGTTGATCTTAAATAATTTGTACTTGATGTTAGAATAATAATTACCAATAAGAATCTGATTTTTAACTAGCAAGGAATATCGTCAGATCTTTATATCTGTAGCATTGGTTTCAGGGTGTTAATTCATCATTTCTCTAGGATGCTTAATTGTGTAGGGTTGGCTATTCTTTATTTCTTCTTCTTCTGATTACCCTCCCCTTATGTAGAACTTACAACTCTAGGACTTATAATTAGTGCCTAGGGTCAGATGCCTATCGGGAAGCAGAGGAACCTATAGGCTGGACAAAGTGAGGATCAGCATCAGTTATGAGAGCGAGGAAGAGGGTGATATGAAATACAGGCAAAATCGATGAATGGAAAGGTGATGATGGAGCAATGGGTGGAATGAGTGGCAGGGAAAACCGCGGAAAACCTGCCCAGACACTGCTTCGTCCACCACGAATGCCACATGCAGGTCCCTGGGATTGACCCAGGTTACCTAGGTGATAGGTGAATGGTCTAATCACTTGGCCATGGTGCCATCTATTTTTTATTTCACCATATAAAAAGAAAACGTTAAACCTAATATAAAATGCAACTTTTTACAATTATGATTTCATTGAAGGACATTGCAATATGGAAATGCAGCATATCTAATAAGACATTTGCTAAATTTCTCTCTTACTGTTTAATGCAAGAATGACAATTTACTAGTCATATTCACTAAAAGGTAACTTGTCCTTGTGAAAACAGAGAAAATACATAAGCAGAAATGCATAAGCAGCATATACCATGAAAAATCAAGGCTGCATTATTTGTTTCATATATATCTGCTGATAAACATCCTAACTCTGCTGAATGCTAATATAGCTCCTATTGACATTATAAGAGTGCTCTGTTATCAGTCTATACTGAGGTTATTGTGTTGTATAGTCCATCCCACTACATGCATTTGTGGTGGCTCTGTGCTCAATTTATAAGCTAGTAACGGATTCTGCTTCTAACTGCTACAATAAATAAGATTCCTGGTATTATAGATCTATAAACTGCATTAGCACTTGCACTGTATAGGCAATTTTAAATTGTAATTAAAACTCCAAAATATTTAAATGCAGAACAATAAAACAATGCCTGAAGCACTGAACTTAGTAATGTTTTGTTTCCACATGCTTTGGATAAAAGAAATGGAGTCAGACATGCAGTATTACAAAGGAGGCACATCATATGCTGCTTAGTAAAGTATGATAAAGACTATCATCTTGAAGAAACTTAATTTCTCATTTTTAATATTCAGATGAAAATTTACTTGAATCCTGAATTGCTCATTTAAGAGACGGCTAAGTCATGAAACCCACAGCAATATATTTTACTAAAAATATATAGTAATGCTGCTTCCCAAATGGTGAAGAAACTTTTTCAGTTTTCCAGTTTTTGATAAATGGATATCTGCCTTCAAGCAATGCCAGTATTACTGCAATTTTTTCATAATCCCTTTTGGTATTGCATGGTATTGGTATGGCTGTGAACTTCAGTTTCAAGTATTTCCAATGCACGATTGTCCTTTATTTCACAGCTGCTACTGCCAATAATAATCAACCACTGCCCTACTTGACAAGCATGATTACACTTTCCACATTGTAATTTTTAAAAGGCAATCCTTTGTTCATATAGTTCCTCAGGCTTCACAGGAAAAATATTGCAGAATTTTTTAAATTTTTAAATCCCATTTCATAATATGACATGAGCTTGATTTGATAGCATCATGGTGGCTGGTACATCAAATAAATAAAGGTCAAGTTTAAATAATATAACTTCTTGACACTGTACAAACAAATCATGGAAAATATCAACAAAAGAAATACAACCACAATGAAAAAATACTTGTAATCAAACAGAGTTTCTTTGAGAATCAATTGCTTTAAAATATTTTTAAAGGTTTTGTTCTTAGCATTAGGAGCCACTGCTGTAAATTATTAAGTACAAAAATATTAATACTGAACATTAATGCAATAAATAAGTTCTATTGCTTCTCTCCAATTCAAGACACCCCCTAACTTGCAAGGATTTATGTATCAAAAGTATGCTAACAGGTTTACATGTCCATAAATATACTAAAAATTTATGACAACTTCTGTTCATAAAATAGTTTCTCTCTCTCTCTTATAAAATATTTATTGTTACCTATTAGTCCAAATGCTTTATGAAGCAGTAATATAAATGATTTTTACTACAAGCTTACAAACATGACAAGAATTATGATAAGATGTCACTTATTTCATGAAATGTAAATTCAAAGATCTCTATAGTGTCATTCATTATCTGCTGCCTGAAAATGTGTAAAGTTTTAAGAAATAGGAGGCCAGCTGGTAGAAACTTCAAATACTGTTGAACAAGGACTGCACCAACTTCTAACAATAGAACTGTGAGTTATAAATTATTTATCAATAATCATTAAACAATGCTCAAAGGTATTCTGAAAATAATTTTGTAATTTGATTTAAGTAGGGAGAAGAAAGCTAACTTGCTTGAACTAAAATCCACAGCAGCTCAATGAGGTCTCTTTATCAGGTTTGAGGTTCTTTTACATGCCATAAATCTACAACGTGGGACAACTGGCTTCATTTTCTTTCTGAAGAAAGCCATCTGAAGGTTTCTTACACCCAAAAAAATCCATTGTTCTCTGTTGGGTTTGAACCTGCGACCTTGGGAACCTGAGGCTAACATGTTACCCCTAGACCACGAGGAGAAATACTACCTGGTTAATGCTCTTTTCAAAAGAATGTAACCATACTAACATGCTGCAAAGTGTATAGGTATACAAAATTCTGCTATAACACTTCAAAGGAATTTAAGCTTATGATTTTTGTTCTCTTTTTGTGTTATGAAGCAAAATACTGCTGAGGGAAAATAGCTGCACATATACTGCACAGAAAACTTGCTGTAGGTATTGATTATAGATATACTGTAATCATATATGAAGTTTTATCACTTATGAAATCACTGACTAGATAGTGTTTGAAATATTTAAAAATTTGAGAATGTAACAAAATTGTTGAATAAGCAGATGAGTGATCAAGTGCACTCTACTTTGTTAGGGACTAGCTCTAGTTAATATAAAACACAGTTTCAACCTATTGATATGTCAATTGATAGCAAGTGGTTTTGGTTTCACTTTAGCTGATCCAAGTATTAAATTCTGCAAACTTCTGCTGTACATCATCCTATACTGAGCTAGCTTAATCCTTTTAATTTTTCACCATTAATGATTTACATCATCTTTTGAGATCTTCAAATAAGTGGACTGGTTGCTATGAACCAATATTTGTGCTATACAAATCTAAGGTCATGAAGGGTCAAAACTAATCAATATCTGTCCTTTATGTCACTAAATTCTCTGGGCAGCTTCAACCAAGCAGGATTCAAACCTGCAGGCGGTAGGCTGATTCCCACAAAGGCATACTAGGAAAGGTACCATGAGCGCTACTGCCAGAGCCATGTCTGGATTACAGTTATACTTGAACCCAAATAACAGATTCATGTGCTGATTATTTGATAAATACACTGTTTAAAGAAAGAGAAGTAAAAATGACAGAAACATAAGCCAACAGAGCCTTATTTTTACTGTCATTTGGTTTCAATGCAAAACAAGAGGAATTTATGGTATACAGATCATTGACACCCTATTTTAGGATGGTGATTTTGCAACAATGAAGAGTTAAAGAGGTAGAACCGGAACTTAAAAATTCAATGCCACAACTGGGATTTGAACCACAGACCTTCCGCTTGCCGGGCGGACGCTCTACCACTGAGCTATTGTGACAAACTGCCAGAATGGCATTAAATTCTCAAGCCAGTTCGTATTTTTCCTGGTAAACCACAAAGGCAGTCTCACATCAGAGACAATTACCCCAATGGTGACTTACTATCCCAGGATTAAATAACCTTCACATGGTAATTATTATTTATTTATGCCAACAAACTTACTGTTGGTGTTTTTAAACACACAAGCCGTGTGTGGGCAAAGTTTAAGAGGTAGAACCGGAACTTAAAAATTCAATGCCACAACTGGGATTTGAACCACAGACCTTCCGCTTGCCGGGCGGAAAAATACGAACTGGCTTGAGAATTTAATGCCATTCTGGCAGTTTGTCACAATAGCTCAGTGGTAGAGCGTCCGCCCGGCAAGCGGAAGGTCTGTGGTTCAAATCCCAGTTGTGGCATTGAATTTTTAAGTTCCGGTTCTACCTCTTAAACTTTGCCCACACACGGCTTGTGTGTTTAAAAACACCAACAGTAAGTTTGTTGGCATAAATAAATAATAATTACCAAATGAAGAGTTAATTACTTTCACATTGTAAAAGCACAAGAACTAACAACATTTAAGGAGGTACATACTGTTTTAAGAAAAAGAAAATTACATCTCTTGTTTGCTAGGTCTTAATTTGCAACATCAGAAAGCCCTAAAGTATTTTGAGCATCATATGAGTTCCTAAATCCTTTCATGCCTTTTTTGCTCAAAATCATATTTTTCATAACTGTTTACATCATTACATACAGGTTTCATGCATAGCCATATGTAACTTAACAAGAACCTTCTCTTAGGAATAACACAGGGCTGCTATAATTCAGGGCTTTGCATGAAACTGGGTCAATTAGGATGGCTTTTTAATGCTCTACAAAAATGTAATCTGTTATCTTCTAACACCCACAGTTTTTATGTAATTCCTAAAGTTTCCTATTTTTAAATTTCCCGCATAATATATACTGCAACAAATTGTAAAATGATTCAACGCGATCAACTGTGGAAAGATTGATACTTCTTGAGTTGTTTTGAAGTACAGAAAAGTACCACAGTCATTTGGGTCTAAACTTGAAGTGAAATTTGTGTGTATCGACATTATCAGATTATTTCAAATCAAAAGTGTAGTGTCTCTGTAAGACTTAGAATATGTTGAACTTAAATTGTGATTAGGCCTATGAACATATTTGTGCTGTTTGATTTAGTTTACTGCATACATCTGTAAACAGTTTACAGGTTACTAGTATAGCTGTAAGTGTTTTGGTTAACATTTTAAAATATCTTAATATTGTATAAATCAATTCTTTATAACATTATTACAGTTTTCTCATATGTGACAGCCAAAATCTGACTTCACAATCTTCAACAAAGACCAGCAATTAATAAAAATCACCCTTTAGGATTAACAGCCTTGAACAAAAATTTAATTTTGCAGCCCTGTGTAATTTAACAAATACATTTCCGATGCAAATTTAACAAAACAATTTGTGTCATTTAATAATTTCTGAATTTTGTAACCTAAGAGAATACATTTTTTTATCTAATACCAACATTTAAATGTTAAGTTCAAAGAATTTAACAACATAATCTCTTACACGAAGAATAAAATACCTATGAAGCACACATACATTTCCAAGTTTTGAGTATAAATACCCCCTTAAATCAATGGTAAGGAGGGTTTGGCATGCCATTCAGTTGAAGCAAGATTAAAATCTATGTGCTTAGTTCCTGAAGTTGACAGATCAAATCCTTACCAGAAAAAAAAATAATGAACATGAATGCAACAACATAGGCAAAAAGCATAAGCATCTCAGGTATTGGCATATGTACATACATAAAATATAATAGGTAACAAATACAAAAAGAATCACAATGAATGATTCCAAACTATTTGTAGTTACAGACACAGATTCAAGAGAATTCCATAATGGTGTGGGTGCATTTAAGATCCACTTGGATAAAAGTATTAATAATTGGCAGCATTGGTGCCAGTTATTAATGCATGAATTAAGTGTCTACTGCATGAAGATGGCACAAATTATAACTAAATGTTATAGGTTCCAATACTTGCATTAATGCAATAAAATACATCAGTAGTAGTAGGGTTTTAGGGTGCACAACTGCTGTGACCATTAGTGCCAATAAAGTACAGCAGAGCCACAGTCTACTATTATACAGTCACTAAAGTTGTGGTATTTCTCTGCTGCATTTACAGCACTACTACTGGCCAGCTAGGTACTAGCAGAATAGTTTTAATCAATCAAACAGCTGTGTTAATATGAAATGTTTTTAAGAAAAATATTAATATCTTTAGTACAAGTGGAATACAAAATATCAGATAAGTAGGAGACCATTCAGTGCTATGAATTGCATTAATAATAAGAAAAAGAGGCCAGATTTATTCAAAATGTAAACATGTAAGTATTAATGACCCACTTTAATATCACTATTATGAATTGAAAAGGAAAGAATGAGACTGAAAAATTCAATGCCATTCCTAACCTCTTTCCTATTTTACTTTCAGATGCAAAAACAAAAAAAAACAAAAAAAAAAAATTGATAATAAATGACAAAAGGGAAGATTTTATGAAAAAATATTATGTACATCTTTATAATATTAATTAAGCTTTATTCTTTTCAGTTTGAGAACACATAATTTATGAATTTAAACAACCGTTCATGGCTTCAGTAAATGCTATTATGGCTGCACACCAGAAAGTAATAAGTATTTCTTTTATTTCTCATTTTTGATGTTTATGGTGTAACTTAGGATATTAAAATATTAAATTACATATGATTTATAACATTTAAATAGAGGAGGAAGGTGTTTATACTTTTCCAAAATAGCATGATAACAAAATGTACTTTTTATTTATTTATACCAACAAACTTACCGCTGGTGTTTTTAAACACACAAACCGTGTGTGGGAAATGTTTCAATGTCTTACTGGCAAGTTGTCATAGTAGTTCAGTGGTTAGAGCAGCAGCACGTGAAGCGTCTGTGGCACTGAATTTTTCAGTTCTTAATCATTCAGAATGTATTGTTTATCTTCAAATAAATGAAGTTGAAGACCATGTTGTTGAAATCAAATTAAAAGAAGAAAATAAGTAAATTAATATCACAAAAGCACATTCACATTTTAAACTTCCTGGAACATGTTTCCATGGTTAATTTCCTCCATGATCAACTGGACACATTTATGTTTAATATTTTCAATGCATTTGGTTGTCTACTGAGATGATCCTTAGTACCTAGCCACCAGAAGTGCTGGTATGGCCTCAAATGTCAAATTGATCCATATTCTCTATTGGGCTTCATTACTGTATTATAGTGGATTGTAGTACAATTCAGATAAACCAGATTAATCAGGATTATCTGAAAAAATACTTGTAATATACAATGGTCTGTCTGCTTTTCCTCAATTTGATTGGACAGATAAGCACGTCACTTGTCAACATAGTGAGGGTAGTATAATCTAGTTGAAATGTCACCACTGGCATGGTAGCCTATTACAGTGCTTGTGTTTCACATCACCAGAGTTTAATTTACTTTGTAGATGGCTATTGTTATCATGTAGAAAACCCTTCTCTCCTTCCTTTAGACATTCAATTTCATATTATCAAGAATTTTAGATTTGCAAGGTTTGATCACCCCCAGTTTCTATTATGCACAATGAGAACACATTATGAAACACAACCACAAACGATGTTTAAAGAATTCTTTCTCTGTTTCATACACACTTACTTATGAACAGCTCAAATTTCACCCATGTTTCCTTTCACCTTATGCATTTAGAATGTGAGGTGACCTTATCACTCCCCTCCTCAATTCAAGTACAAATTTAATATTTATGTTTTTGCTGTCTTCTAGTTAGAGATCATAACTATGGTCACACACATATGGATCTAACATGCTGATCATGCTGTTATAATTCCTGCAGAAGGTCTTCAAAAACCTGTGATATTCTCTGCAAAATCTCCAGATTATAGTAATTATATGGAATATTGATTACTGGACTTCTAAACTAAGGCCTTAGCAACTACCCACTACAGAATGTTGCATTGATGTTTACTCAAGAAATATATGTCTCTTGGATATATGCTGTAACTCTATTCTTTATATTATCTGATGGTGTCTCTAAAAGCTGGCAGATAATGAAACTTACATGACATTACATTAGGCTAGGCTGCCCTAGGCTAGGTTAGAGTTATACTATATGTCAGGAGTTGGCAAATCTGCACCAGCTGATGATATGATGTAACATCACCGTAAGGGGTAAAGCAATGCTGCACCCTGCTTTACCCTACCTCCTTAAAACAACATGTGTTTAAAGGTACACAAGCAGCAGTTTAAACAACGTTGATATAACATGCCTCTTTCGAAACCATGAAAACACAAAGGAACCTTCTTACATATTTATGTAGATGTGTTTGCAAAGTTAAAAAAGAATTCTAACACAAAAGTTTTATGATCTTAAATCAATTAACCATGATTTTCAACTTTTTGCAAATCCTTTCACATGGACATTCATAAAGTAAAACCACAATTTCTAATTGAGGTTGTGAATTTACAGACAAACAAATTTTGAAATCACAATTACAAAATAAGGCTGGTTTAGATTTATTTATACGCCTGGATATGGCAACATTTCCGTCTTCAGTAATCTGCTGTGTATATTAGTGCTATGTTTAGCCCAACATATACGTGTGCGAGCAATTTTTTGTCTAAAATGAAGTTTATAAAATTTTAAAGCAGATCGCAATTGACAGATAAAACCCTACATACTATGTTGACGTCAGTATGTACTCGCGAATTAACTCTAGATAAAGTGGAAAATAAGATGAAAAATTATCTTAAAGCCCATTCAGTCTGTATATATGTATTAAACAAATGTGTATAAAATCAAAGGTACATTAGAGAAGTTCTTTCTCCGCCACTGCTGCTTCCAAAATACCTTTGTTCGAACTGTGCACTACATATGTGTATGCCAGGTTGTGTTCCATTACGTCACCATTCCTGTAATCGGTATGACCAATTTGCCAACTCCTGAATAGATATGTGCCTTACAAGTTCCATTATTTCAGGAAGAAGCATGGCAGAACACGTACTTTTACATTTTTTCAGCATTAAGCGTGCGACATATACACAACGCAAATATACAATCATCATTGCCTTTGATTTTTTCAACTAGAATTTTGATCCTCTGCATCATATTGTAATATTTATTGATTTTTTAATTCTTTCCTTTTAATTAAAACTGGTGGTGAACAGTTTTGAAATATGAGTAGCATCATTAACTACAGCTACAATGATAATAACTGATTTTATTATTAACTACTAGTTTAAACACTACCAGAATTCCCACTATGCTGCATATAACAGTACAGGGTTAGTAGCCAAATCCTCAGGATCTGGTGGGAAAAACGGCTCATGTTTAAGGTCATTAAAATAACCACTCTGTTTCCACTACTGATTCATTTTTGAAGTTAATAATTTAAAACATATCACTGTTTCTAGTATCTTTCAAAATACATAAACCTGGTGTTATGCTTTTAAGAGAATGACTGATATTAATAATACTAGCTAATGTGCAGGTTTGTGTATGTCCAACAGACAAGCATTACTACAGAAGCATGAGGCACAAAAATAAACTGCTTTCACTAGGTGACACTTCTATCTTCATAAATAAAGGCAAAAAACCTATATTTCCAATTATTCTGCATGTTTAAACTTTATTGGTTGTAAAGGTTACATACATCAGCATTTAAAGCAGAGAAAGACTTAATTAGTAAATTACAAAATTTATGCACTCTTTATTTATATCTTTCACAGACTTTCATAAAAGTGCTTTGGAAAGAGATGTTTGGCAACTTGCAGGTGAGTTAACGATAGGTCACTGTACCTCGCAACTGACGTTGTAGTGGGATTCTGAAAGCATCTGGATCTACATTACAGGAATAGCATTATCTTTTTGCTAGTGGTACTTTGTTATCAAGGAAGTTTTTCATGCATTTGCAGTGAATTAAACATTAAAATTCATTATTTTAAATAAATATTTAATAGAAGAGAGCAAATTATTTATTTATTTTCATTTGAACCTACAATAAAAGAAAAGATAAAACCAAAATCTACTGTGCTTTTCAAATGGGAAGGAGTTTGTCCTTGAGCGTCTCCAGGCCGGTACCCAATCGGAGTCCTGCTGTGTTGTCATATTGCTTTCCCCTTAAGTGGGGCTTGACACGTGCCAAGAAATATGAAGTGTGGGGGTAATGAGCTTGCAATACTGTGCATGTAAACGTATCTCATTGGCTGCAGATCAGAACCCTTCCCATTTACTTTATTATTAGACAATAATAAACAGTATTGGTCATCAACACGTTTCTGGATAGATCATGGTAGCATGCCCAAGTGGTGGTAGCCTATTGATTCTTGTGAAAAGTTATGATACATAAAAACAAAAAACAAACAAAAGTGTGGATATAATCTATTGCTGTGTCATATGCTTCATTAAGACATCTTTAATTACTCCATATTTGAATTAAAGTGCCATGAAAAGTGTGCTAAACTTTCTGCTAAAAGAAGAGCTGAAAGACTTAAATGGTACTATAGTTTTCTATTCACCTCTGCAGATAGAAACCCCTCCTTAAAGGATAGCATCTAAAGCACCTTCCATCCAATATTCTGATTCTAGACATAACCATGCATGACATGATGCAAAGATAACTTTGAATGTTACGAACTAAGTTTAAATATGACTTCATAATTATAGTTTAAAAACCAAAGAATTCAAATCCTACACAATTCAACAGCTAAAATTGAATTTTACTTGGCTGTAAAGGAGAGCTAAACATCTTTAAAGGTACCCACAATAAGGTGTATTTGAATAGGTGGTAAATAAACTGGTTCAATACTTTTCTATTAGTGATATACAAAAGTGCACAAGTTAATGCACAAGAATTAATGTAGGGGCTAAGAAGTTTCCTGTAAATATCATTCTTATTCACTTTAAAGTTACATGCATTTTTTAAAATTTGGTAGAAAGAGTAAAAGGAAATGGGTGATATGTTGTGCACAAAATTAGTAGGGTTTTCCTACGTAATGCTATAAAACACAAAAGATAAAAAGTGCATCTACACATCTCATATATTTAACATGTTGAAAATAGTTATTAATGGGAGAGTAAACAATTACAGCAGCTAACTTATAAATTCACTAGCTGTAAAGAAGTATGCTTAGAAATTGCAGTCTCACATGTACCATTGTATTTTATTTACATTTGGCAATAAACATACATTCTAAAACACAAGAGGCAACAGATAGTGGCTGCTTCCTTGTGCCACATGCTCCCTAACATCACAAACCAGGGCATCTTCATGTCATATGCCCATTTGTTGGACATAATTTTTGAAACAACTGTAAATATCTGGGATTACTAACTTATCATTCAAGACCTTTAAGAATTAATGCTACCACTAGGTATACTCTAGTTCATACAGTTAACTTCTTATGCATATATTTGATCATTCATGACTTTAAAATGCATCTCTGCAAGTATTGGAAAATTTGGTTTACTGAAAATTTGTAAAACAATTATTTTTATTTTATATACAGAATATACATTACAATAAACCAATTAATATGGCTTCAGAACAACAGTGTACAACAGAAAAACAGATCTGTACAAGGTACTTTACATGTATCCATTAAGGCACAACCTGTACAGAAAGAATCCAAACTCAGTATGAGCAACATGACACGGCAGAACTTCAAAATCACAAATATAAATGGCACTAAGGTAGGAAAACATTCATGCTGTGAAGTTCTGGTTATTTTTGGCTTCTACTGATATCTTGCTAGTTTCCCAAAGTCATAATTTTCTAATATATAAATTCAAGGAGTCTTTCTGAAGAGGTTGTACCTTGTTATGGCAAATTCTTTATAGACAAATCATCATATTTACTGTTTTAAGTACCCTTCTTTTTATTACATATATTACAATTTATACTGATGTTCAAACATAGTGATACAAACTTTGTTTTAAAAAGATTATAATACAATAGCACTCTATGCGAACACACATTAAGTTGGTTTCAAACTACTTCTCAAACAAAACCAAGGAGTACCATGAAACTGTGGTTTCTGCAACATAAACCGGAGCATAGTGCTGCCAGGGTGCACCAGGGCCCTGCACTGATACTCTTTTTGATACCTTAGTGTCATCTCTGTACTTTCTCTGTTCTATTGGGGCACCATTTTATTTTTACTTTAAACAAATAATGGCTTTACAAGCAACTTAATTTTGAAGTTAAGAAACTAGCTGAAGGAGAGGAGCTACATTAAGAAGAGGAAGATAAGTATGGAAATAGAAGAAGATATATCTTGATATCTATGTTAGAACTTCGGCAGTGGAGAAAAGAATAATAATAAAAAGAGAAGCAGATGGAGAAGAAGGAAGGGATGGATGAGCAAGGGGATGGAGGCTGGGATGGAGTGAGTGACAGCGAATGAGTGGGTGAGTGAATGATAGTGAGTGAGGGGTGTAAGGACACATCGAGAACAAGGCCATTTGGGCCTGGGCTTAAAAGGGGAGAGAAAATGGTAGGGGAGGGATATTATGACATGAAAGAAAGAGAAGTGAAGAATTGTGTGAGGTGAGAGGAAGGAGATTTAGGACCAGTGAAGAGATGTAGGGTAGTGTTCATTCTCTGGGCCTAGAAGAGTGTTTTTGGATTCTGATGAGGTAAGATACTGTGAATAATTAACATTTTAAAATTGATTTCAAGTTATTAAATTATTAATTTTAAGTTTTGAATATTGATTGTGTAATGTGAGGTAATTGTAACTTTAATTTACGACTGCATTTTTAATATTTTCATTTTGAACAAGGAAATTCAAAAAATATTAACCATGGAAATTGAGACGTTTAAATGCTCATGAGATTTTAGTTGTTAAAAGATTTAATAAGTTTAATATTGTTCAGATATGAATGAGTTTTGGAAGTTTCAAGTGTATGAATGAGATTTTAAAATTGTGAATGTATGAAGTAGTTACTGGACACCAGTAACTGTATCATTACATCATTGCAACTCAATGCTATGACTGTTGTTGTCTCTTAAGCCTTTATAGAACTAGGCCCTTCATGTCAAATTATGTTTATTTCAAAGTTTTTTGATAAACTTGAGCATATAAACAGTGAAGCAATCACAAAGAGCGAAGAAAAATGGGTACATGATTATACTCTTCTGCTCCATTCATTACATTTTACTGTAGGACTTGTTTTGTGGTCACCCTGCATATCCTGCTGATGACCTCAAAGTTGAGCGCCCTTAAACCAAACCAAAATCCTGCATACCCTCTGCTGCCAAATTTACTTTTAGCAGCAAAGGAGTTAGAGGTGAACTCACAAAACTCGTCCTGCATATAAAATGTGGTAAGCGGAGCAATTCATTTCTATTCATCTATTAACTTTGATTCTTAATATTACTTACAAAATAACACATGTATTAAGATTTAGATAAGTGTTTAATAAACTATGACAAAATAAGAATTCTGGAAATAGTTGGCTGAACATCTTAAGCATCACTGCAAATATTGTCTTAACATATTGTGCAACCATAAGATACAACATTTAATATATATTTTAATATATATATATATTAAAATATGCATCAGAAAGCATAACAACAGTATGATTTTGTAGAAATTAACTGAATACACAAAAAGAAATTAGCTTCTTTTAATTTGCTGAACGACATTAATTGTATGTAAAATTTTCTTGGTTTCAATTATCAAAATAGGAATTTAGGAATATGAATTTCAGATCATACATTATTTCACTTATTTATTTATTAATTAGGGACAAGATTATCATAGAACTGCTGTCAGCAACTATTTTATCCATGTTTAATAGTGTCTTTCTTTTTTATTATTATTAACGTCCTCCAACATAGTGTCATATCGGACAGTGAATTAATGAAATGGGTGAAATGATGCTCAAATGAGCCCGAGGTCCATAGAGCTTTAAGTTGCCTGACATTCGTCTTCTCAGGATAAGGGAAAACTTCAGGAAAAGTCTCATCCGGATAACTCATAAGCAATACTTGAACTCGCAACCTCTTGGGCATGAGGCAAACACGCTACCACCATGCCAAAGAGGCGGGCATTTAACAGTGTCATTTTTAGATATAATCTGTAGGTAGGTTCTAAAGATAATAAAATATTACAAGTGCTTTGGGATTCTCTCACAAGAGGTCCAAACTTTTGAAAACAAAGAGGTGGTTTACCTGAAGTTTGTGTTGTATGCACATAACTTGGAACACTGTACTACAGGACATAACCCCTTGCAATAAGTTTGGACTCAACCAGTGATGAGGACTGCCTTTTTCTGCTGGATTGCATATCAGTAATATTGGACCTCAGTTATAGATGAAGCATGGTTACATTTGGGTGGCTACACAAGTTTCAAAATACATATATGAGCAGAAGAAAATCCTCATGAAAATCCTTTGCATTCTCAAAAAATTGGAAGGTGATGTTGAGTGTTTTGTAAGGGAAAGGTAACATCAGAAATTCCAAGTAACTATAGAGGGATAGCTTTACTAGCAAATGTTGGAATTTTGCAATCAGATAATATCAGTTATATCAGTTCATTATTTTGTTGTCAAAAGTTACAGTATTTGTTGCGGATAACCATATTAATTTGTGCTAAATAAAAATTGCTCTTTACATTAAAATTAAAATAATAGTTTAAGAGTCAGCACATTAAGTTCACTAATTTCCAAGGGGGGAGGCGGCCCTCCCTTGTCCCCCCTTCACGACCCCCATAGATAACATATTAATGATTGATAAATTAATAAGTAAATATCTAGCAAGGAAAAGGGGCAAATTGAGTATGATCTTAATTGATTCTGAAAAAGGATAAAATAGGAAGATAAGAGAAGCAATTTGGTACAAACTATGGATCAAAGGTTTATGCAACAGAATAATAGAATTACTGAAAGACTTGTATTACCTGAATACATTTTGTGTTCAATGTGGATTTAATAAAGTTATGAAGGAGGTTATGCACAAAAAAGGCTTATGTCAAGGATGCAAACTAAGCCCAGTTTTATTCAATCTATTTATTGATGACACTTGAAACTGTAAGATTAGCTAATAATAATCATTACCAGTTGTTAATAATGTAGACATCCCTAGTCTATTTTATGCAGATGATTTGATGGTGCAATTAACATCAGTAACTGGTTTAAAGTGAACCATAAATGAAATTGAATACTTCTGTGAGCAGTAGGATTTGAAAATGAACCAGAACAAAACCAAAATAATGGTGTTTACAGCAGAATTGAAATTGAGCAAAATCAAAAAATGGTTTATTGAAGGCAAGAAAATTAAAAACGTAAGGGAATTTACTCATAAGGCCCATCACTTATGAAAAATGGAGGTCTGCCTGAAAATGGCAAGCATCAAGCAAGGTGGACACCAATGATACATGCTTAACATTGAAATAAACAAGTAAATATACAAAGTTAAACTTTGTAATGCCATTATTTATCTACTAATCTAGTGCTAGCCAACTCAGTTATGTGAGACATGCTACAAATGATTAACACCATTTTGGAAATTCATAGGTAAGGGTTGCAGATGGAACCACAGGTTTTGTATCTTATAACCATGGGAGTAAGATGTTACCTGCCCTGTTAGTCTCTCCATGAAAGTACCTTTGCCCTTTCCTTTGCTTTACCTACTCCTACAATTCCCACTGATTCCCAATCTCAAAGCTGTGAGCAAGAAGACAATTGAAGCTTATGCACAAACAAATGTCCATGTTACATTTTATGAAATTTGAAATATTCATGGAACAAACATCTATTGTGTGTTCTAGTCCAGTATTTGCTGGTAGTTTTAGCATATCTCAATAGCTGGCATAGATATTCTGGAAATTGAGAAGTGAAATGCACTTTAATAATCATGGAACAAAAGTCTATGTTACATCACTTCCCATGCGAGCGCAGCAACAATCTTATGAGCTGATGCAATATAATTCATGTATATTAATCAAGAGGTTGTTCTGGGTACTGCGCTGTATATTATTGTTGTTGTTTGGGGTTTATGGACACACAATCACAATGCTGCATATGTTGTTGTTGTTAGCTAATGCTGGATTTCTGACAATGAAGTCATTAATCCTTTGCTCTCCAATATTTTTCACTGATGATATTGAAGAGAGTAATAGCAGTAATAGTAACCGCTTTTTAGAGAGCACCATATTTTTATGTTTTGGCGGTTACATCACTCTCTCACAACCCCCAGAATGTCTGGAGGACCACACCTGTCGTTGGTTTACGGGTCTCACCGACCTGACCGGGAGAATTATCAAAATAAATTCACAGACATATCCTCTGATCACCAATCAGAGGACGTATTACATGCCATGACAGGTCAGGTGTACATGTATACAAGATGTAGTACACAAGGAATCCAGATAACAAGAAGATATAGAAATAAGAGTTTGTAAGAATGGTTAGTATAAGAGTAGATTTTCTGTAAATGCCAGAATTCAAGTTATTGTTTTTTAATTTTTAAATGTAGGAATGGAAGGCAGCCATTATTTTCTGTTTCCAAAGTGAATTTTATGGCTTTATCTTGCAGATTTAAAAGTTTTAAAGCATTTTTTTTCAATATTAGGTTATATGGCCAATTTTGTTTGAGTCAACAGTTGACACCCATACATATGTAAATACAATTTTGCCCACCCCATATTTTTTCTTTTTTAGAGAATTAACAGATAGGGAGCATGATTTTGCCTTTTTTCAACAAGACTGCAACAATTCATACAGCCAATCTTTCAATGAGAACAATTGAAAGTATGCTCAACTGAATTATAAGTAGATTTGTGGTACCCCGTCCAACCCCCACAAAAAATTGAAATATAAACATGAGGTAAGAGCATTCAAACCTGAAAATACAGTAAAATACCAACAGACTTGTCCACTTTTGAATACAAAAGGGTCCAGTTATATCAGGCCTGGGGAACAGTATACTCTATGTGTCAAGCCCCTACCTTGTGACCACCAAAGCAGAAAACTGGTAGGGAAAACCAGTTCCACCTAATGTGGTGCTTATGTACATACGCTAGTTGCTACTGCAGCTGGAGTACTCTTCCCCAGGCCTGAGCTTGAAGACTGATTTACATGACTCAGGATTTGGTTGAAAATAGTGCACAGAAAGCACAAACATCTTTAACCAGGAATGGGCTTATCTACTTTCAAATTTCATCGCTGCAAAAATGAAAATTTAATGCTTTAATTCTGGTAATTTCTAACAAATTGCTCAAGGATATTACTGGTGTTTGCTAAGTAGTAAACAATATGCAAATAAATATTAATGAGATATGCAGATTGTTTAATGCTGTATATTAATATGCTTATTTAGTTTCACATCAACAAAGTGGTCACACAGTCATAGGATAGTAGTGACTGTAGGCTAATGTTGCCACACAAGTTGAAAAAACATGCATTTATAATGTGTTGGTTTATGGAACAAAAGTATATGTTGCATCTTACTGTGTAGCCCTATCCCACAGGTTGCTGTTTTTCTCAATAAATTAGAAGCCCGAAATACCAAGGTCCAAAATACTGTGGATTCAGATTTAATACGGGGGGAAGTATGTGTCCGAAAATATATTGCACTTTTTATTTATTAACTTATTTTTTATTTTTGAAAGTTGAGCTTAAAATTTTCTTCAAAGAGCAGCACTAGAATATACTTTTCGCTACCCCTAGCGAAACCTTGACCACCGTGGCTGTTGCATTCCTAGCATTGACCTTGGCCACTGCATTGCTAGGAATTTCCCAAAGTAATGAGACATGCACAGGGAAGAAGGCATTCTGCATGTTAGTGAAGTGATAAGTACCATAAACAGGATGATTCTGTGTATGGAGAAGCAAAATGAATTGAACAGTATTCATCTCCATCTAGCTACAATCAAACAATACACGGAGAAAAAGATATTGTGAATTATGCCGCCAAACAAAACTTACTGACTTCTGCAACATAATGCAAAATTAGGTTAGTATAAAATGGGTGCAGTATAATTGTATGTACTGTGCAAAATGAGATCTGTTGCAGATCTGTAATTGCATTTAAAAGTGGTGTACTTTACAGTATATTACATACTTTACAATGTACTATAATTTATTATTGCACGAATGTTTCTCACCACCTCCACGGGATCGATTTTTGTCACTTCCAACCTCATATTTTGATATACCACGGAATCGTTACAACATGGGGCTAAAGCATCTCCCCCAACATCCGCGTTATTTTGGAATTCTACTGTATATGGAAAATGTAACTCAGATGTTTGTTTGTGCATACAATTACTGTCTGATATCACAGGGCATTCAGATGCCTGACATAGTATTAATCATAAGGTATAAAGTATCTCTATCTCAGCCTCAACAGAAAACAGTAGTCCCCCTTTCCTAATCAGTCACCATTACTAAGACATCTAGCATACATACAGTAAAGGGGATACCTACACAAAATGCTTAATGGGCTGCAAAAATCCTCAACCCATGTCAGCTATGAACAACAACATTACTTCTATTAAATATATGTCATTGGGTTGAAAAGCAATTTTGGGCACGAGAGAGAAAGTGAACACTCATGATGATTTTAATGGATTTTGAACAACATATTCTGATTTAAAATCAGACTTGCACACAGTTCAGGGCCCAACTGTTCTGCCAGTAATTTGCTAAGTGGAACAATATGAGTACTTACCAACAATTCATTTACTAAAATTTAACATACTCTGGATTTTGTTTTTCATCTTAGTTAAAATGTAATATCCTAATTATATATTATGCTTGAAAGAGGAAGGAACACAACCGTGTTAACATTCCTGAAATTTCTAGGGTGTTTAAGATGCAGATTATACAGTCATGGTACTCAATATTGAGAAGCAGTACAAGATCATTGTAACATATACGTAGTAGCTTGGTAGATCACCAAAACGAGACATAAAGATATTGGTATGTTTGTAATGCACATATAGCCAAATACATCATCACTCATGCAGTTGATTGCAAGTGACTGGTATGCAGTTTTACAAGATGATCAAACTTATTCAGATTTTATCACCAATCATTTTCAATTAATAAGGTCACTGGTGGTCATCCCATCTCACTAGAAAGAGTATTATAGTAAAGAGAAAAGTCCCTTTGAAACCAAGCGAGATGACACATTAGGGTAAACCCTTATTCCAACCAAATTGAGTAGGGTTATTCAAGGCTTTCTCTAGCCGCACTGGTGAATGCCAGGTTGGTATACAATTTCCACAACCAACAAAATTCCACATAGTAGCAAAACGAGGCAATAAAACCAAGGTGAAGTGTACAGTAGGAAATTCTAAGGCTGATCAACATTAACAGAAACAAAACTGATGGTACAGTAGGGACATCTATTTGGAATAAAAAACAATGCAAATTGAGAATGTCAAACAAGTGCCTACAAGAGATCACAAAAAAGAAAAAGTTCAAAACTAACATAAGTACATACATTTTATAAACAAGATTGCCTACGATAAAAATCATACAATTGTATACTTTTCAGTCACTTTGTTAACTGACAATGAGATGATTTCCCTAGCTGCACCATACTTTCTCTTATTTCTGAACTGCAAGAATAATCCTAGGATTATCTCATTCAGATGTTAATCACCCTAAATGTATTTTCCATCTCTTTTCCACAATTTCTACAGAATTTTAGGCATAGAAATGTTACCTATGTTTGTAATTTTATTATACTTCAATTGCAGACCAACATTTTCATTCCAAAACTTCATTTTCTTTACTATTTTATTTTGATAGGTACATTGCCCCATTAAGCTACTGGTTCTTTAACAAGGAACAACTGTGGGATAAAGTTAAATATATTACAATTACAATTATATATATTACAGAAAATGACAGTTTATTATACAGAAGCCACAGACATTACAATGGCGCATCAGTAGGGACACTGTGCTGTCATATGGTGTAAAACAGATCCAGAATTTATACCCATTAAAAAGGAAATACACAACTAGGAACTTCTAACTTAGTAGTTCTAAATTATATTTGGTGTATAAAGAAAAGAACAAAAATAAATAAATAAAATAGTCATTGTTAATATGTACAAAGCAATATAACCCTGGATAGCAAAATAGCACGGGAGAAAAATGATGAGTAGACAACTTTCTTTTCCTTCTTTAGATGTTTATTGAAGACGGTACTACTACTCGTAAAAGGTAAACAAATAAACAGATTAAAAGGAAAGTTATATCTTGGCAGATTCTGAAAAATATCTGTCTATTTTTAAAGAACTTTATAGATCATACAGCAAGAATATTTGATATTTACTTTTCCAAAATCCACGAGTTTACCAACTGGTGAATTTATCAGGTTTTGGAAGAACCACAATGAAATAGAAAGAAGCTGCAAATGTATATGCAAAGCAGGAATAATCTCCCCTCACCTCTAAAAAGACAAAGTATATACAATGCGAGTATAAACTCCTCCTCCCCTTAAAGAGGAAAACAATCACATTTAGAGTGTAATAAATGTTGAACCATCTGTAGTTCGACGGCTTGGTGTACCTACTGTTCCATACGAAGAATGCACACACATGCATGCAATCAAACAAAACCACGCATACTTCTGCCCCTTCGCTTCCTATTTCTCTCTGAGGAAGCCTCAGAAATAACTGGTGATAGAGTATACCAATACTAGTTGCTCTACCCACAATATTATGCATTAAAATTGGCAATTAAATCTGAATAAGAATCACCTTGTGAAATATTTAAGTGCATACACTGTGAGATCACAAGCATTAAACAGTACTCATACTCATATATGGATAAATAAACAATTTATTAAGTGCACCTGGCACACACATAATTAGATAAGTATATATTTACAGTTACAGTACTTATTGAGTATATGAAGTACTGAAGTACTGAGATTTTCAGTATTTGTGTAATAATATTAACCGAGGCTATTAGACATAAGTAGACATTTACATATTTAACATAACATTCAATATTCACCAAAAGGTTATAATGAAATAGAATACTTACACAAGAAGCTCATCATGTACATTCCAAGTTACATATAGATAGTCATTTCATTTTAAACATTTTGGCAAAAAGAGTAAGAGGAGATAGAACTCCCTGTCACTTTAATTTATGTTAGTTGGCTTGAAACAGTGCTACTTTTTTCCTTCAGTATTTTTTGATGGTTCATTATTACTGTGTGGTATTACTTCTTTTTCTGCTTGCAGTGACTTTAAAATACTTATGCTATCAGCACTGGCATTTCGAGAAAACTGTGTCCTTAAAGGACGGATAGTCTTTAACTTGGTTGTGCCACCAAAAGTAAAATTAACATCAGAACATGTATCTAGGGGATGTACATGATTTGCAAGAATTGGAGATGTTGGTGTGACATTTCCACTATCACCACTTTCACATTGTTTGGAAGCTAAATTAACATCACCCAGTTTACTTGCACTGCTTCCATGGAGCTCATATGAACTCTTAGATGGTTTCAGTTTTGACCTTGGAGTAGCTAGAGGAAGCGAGTTGCATTTTTCCACACTGTTACCTGTACTAGCACTTTTATAGTTCTCAGAACCATTGCCGTCATTTGTTGGAGATCCTTTTCTCCCATTTATAGTTGTAGAATACATGCCATTGCCAAAGCCTCCAACAGCACTTAATTGCTGCTGCTTTGTTTGATTATGAGAATTGGAGAAAAATGATGACATTCCCGAGAGCTTCATTGAGAGATTTGGTGAACTAAGTGCTGACTTCAAAGGATATGGTGTCTCTCTTGGCTTGTCATCTCCCGACTTGAGCTTTATTGTACTACCAGAGGAAATGGCACGTCCACTACTGTGGTGAGGATATGCATCCTCTCCCATTGTGTCAATAACCTTGAGTGGAACACCCTTCAGCATTACAGTTTCTTGTTTAGGACTCTTGAGGAGACTCTGGCCATTATTAAGTACATTGCTACTTCGCCTCCTCTCAGCAACAGCTAGTTGTGCCACCAAGCGTCGTATTTCCCCAGGAATTTCAATGTCAGGATGAGTTTCAGTTAGGGAAGAAATGAAGTGGCCCATGGTGGCTACACTTACCTCTAGGCTTCTTACTTGTGCTTCCAGACGAGCTAAAGCTGACTGCTGATGTGATCTGCTGGTCTCCAGACGTTGGATGTTACTTGTAGCAATCTGAAACAAAACATATTTAAAAATAGCAACTGCTCATGTTTTACTAACACAAATGAAAAAACTTCAATAAATGTATACCCGGTGTAATAAAAAAGAAACTGAACTTTTAAAACAGCACCCAATTGGCAGAGAGAGTGAGTGGCAGTTACTGAGAACATGTAGTTGCAGGTTTAGACAATATACTGCCATTTGTTGTATTTTGCTCTGACCATTAGTAAAAGAGCTACAGCCGCTGAAGTGAGCAAGTGCACAAGTAATCATAGGATTAGTGCCAAAGTGACAATGAAAGAGCTTGAAGAACTGTGTGTGTATGCATATGTGTGTGCATTCATGTGTGTGTGTGAAATGTTGCTGCAAACTTGACAAAACTTTTACAGAGACTTAGCCAAGCACACAGGAAGGATTGTATGAATTGCATGCAGTGCTATGAGTGGTTTAAGCACTTTGAACAGGGCAGAATGTCAGTCAGTGATGTTCCCAAACTGGACAACCTTCCACATTAACAGGTGATGACCATGTCAAGAGGGTTCATGCTGTGATTTGCAGATATTGTTGTTTAACAGTTCGAGAAGAAGTTGCTGATGAAGTGAGCATCAGGGTACAATAGTGTCATTAAATTTTGAGTGACAAAATTCTTGCCGCATTTGTTGACTGAAAATCCGAAACAGATCCTTGTTGAAATCAGCAAGGAACTGCTTACCACTGCCAATGACAAAGAAAACTTCCTTAAGAACATCATAACAGGTGATGAGACGTGGGTTTATGGCTATGAAACTGAAATGAAGGTGGAGTCATCATAGTGGGTGGGCAAAGGGTCTCCCTGTCCAAAAAGGGATGCATCAGTCAGTCAAAGGCATTGTCCATCAGGAATTTATACCACGTGATTAGATGGTGTTACGCCTCCTTTGGCGCTATACTTACACCTACTACCCTTCTTTTTTTTCCTAATAACGTATTCCGCAGGATCGAGACAGGATACTACCAAGTAACACAACAAACTACAGCATAACATAACATTTATTATAATGAACACTGTTAAACATTAACAAGCAATTATTAAAAGGCAACAATAAATTTAAAAATGGACTCTGTTAAATATTAACATATAAATATTAAAATGAAACAACAAATTTGAAAATGGACTCTGTTAAACATTAACATGAAAGCAATAAATTTTCATATAATTTGAAATTAAGAATAACGGAGAAAATACAATCTAACTGGAAATCTTGCTTACAGTCTGTGACAATGTCCACCTATACCAAGTTGCTCTCTGGTTTACTGATTAAGGGCCTCCTACAGTGCAATCCCCCCTTATTAACTGTTCATCTGGAGTTTTCCCACTCCCACAAGACTATTATTAATTAAACTGGTACTCATCCCGATGTTGGCACTCGAAGATATAGGATGTACAGGGAACTCTCAGCCTGCAAGAGCCACGTCCTGGTCGACAGTGTACAACTGGGTCCTCTGGTTTCACAGCCACTCATCGAATTCTCCTTTCTCCATAAGTGACGTCTCTTACCAGCCTTAACTGACCAATTCAAATCAGAAGTCCATACCGCTCCTTTCCCAAAGGAACCAATGCACCAAGTTGAATTACATATAACTAGCAGGGTTAGACTTATGCGCCTGTCCTGCATTCACCACGGCTCAGCGCCATCCCAACCACTTGCAATGGTCCCCTGGTTCTACTTCCCATTGCTCAGGGCTGACCCACTCCTGGTCACATCTCACGGTAGGCTTCTACCCACACTCACTCCACACAGTAGAATCCCCTCGACAACCGGCTTTTGTCTCTGACGTCACCTCAAGCTGTTCCATCTTTTGCCGGCCACCCTCTCTTTTGGCTCTTCGAACGGCCGTTCGTGCTCCCACCAAATTAATCCGTTACAATGGAAAACAAGGTAGTGTACCAGGGAATCCTAGTATGCATGAGGGATGCTGTGCTGTGGGAAAACCAGACTATTACATCATGAAAATGTGCTGGTTCACGTGTTGCACAGCTATCTAACACAGGCATCGGCAAACATGTACTCAATGAGGTATCAGTATGACGTCTCAACATGTAACCCGCAATGCACATGACGTAATGTAGAACAGGGGATGGCACTGACCTTCGTTCAGAGTCAGTGCTGGACTCACTTGCTTCAGAGTACAATAAGGAATAGTACATATACTTGAATCCAGCTATTTTGGTCTACGATACTTTAGGTAGGCCTAGATATTTGAGCAATAGATTTCAATTCACTTCTATTTGCAATGTACCATGAAAATCTAGTGATATATCACAAGTAGCCACTCTCAGTATAGCACGCAAATTATCATCTGTTAATCGCGATACAAGATTTTTTTAGATTCAGTTTCTTTTCTTCTACATATTTCTTAAATGCTTGAAATAATTCTGTCCCTGTTGTATGTTCCCTAAGCGGAATGACTTCAAGCATATATTCTTATATTGAGAGGTTGTTAGTAACTCCATGATTAAAAATTACCAATTGTGCTGTGTCAACGTTATCAGTGCTTTCATTCAGCGCGAGAGAAATGGCTATAAATTCATGGACCTCGGTTTGTAGTCTTTTTTCGGTTATTTCTGCTATTTTATGTATCCTTCTCTGTATGGTTCGTGGTGATAATGCAATATTACTAAAAATATCATATTGTTCAGAGAAAATTATGTTGGCAACTTTACTCTCACATTTTTTATGAAATCTCCATCACTAAAACATCTGTGACTGAGCTATCTCCAAAGCAACAGCATAGCTGGCGTGAAGTTGTCTATCTATTATAATATTTGAATTAATATTAGGTGTATTATCTGAATACACAATTATCTTTGAACTGTTGCAGTCTAGACCTGAAAAAAAATGAAATGAATAAAGGACACTACGTCAGTGTTATGCTACTTTAAATCATGGTGTAAATTTATGAATACATGCTTGTCTATAATTTTATGGTGATCTTATGACATGTATCATAATGCTGCTTGATGTTCCATTGATGAGTGCCTTTTTTAACTTTAGAGCACAACAAACACCTTACATGATGAGAGAAGAAATCATCAAAGTGCTATTCTAGATATCAAATTTAATAGACCAGGAATAATTAGATGCACTCTAATTCTATGAATATACTAAGACTTTAAGTTAAATAAACTAATATCCTTCAAAGTTATAAATAAAGAAATTTATCTTTAAGTCTTAGTATTAAATTACACTTTCATAGACATATTTAGAAGTACAGGTAAATACGACAGGACAGTCGGCCGTGATCGGTGTGTATGCAGTGCCAGTTAAGGCTGCAAGGGAGGGGGAGACAGAGTAAGCGCTGCCCCTGATACGTCATAGTTGCGAGGCCTCATTGAGTACATGTTTGCCGATGCCTGATCTAACAAAACATCACACTCCCATGTTCCCCATTCACTGTATACTTCAGACTTAGCCCCTACAGACTGTTTCCTGTTTCCCAAACTTAAAACCGCCTTGAAAGGACATCATTTCCAAACCATAGAGGAGATTCAGGACAATAAAGAGAATTACATACCATCCCAGAAAATGCATTCCAGGAGACTTTTCAAAAATGGAAGAAACAACAAGAAGGGCAGAGTAGAGTGGATTATTTTGACAGTGCCTAAAGTGTTGTACAATAAGCAATTAAGATCTTATAGCAAAAGATCAGTTATTTTTTTAACACACCTCCTATGCCCCTTTTTTTCTCTTGTTTTTGTACATGTTGCTCTCAATGTTAAAACTATCTGTTGTTATCTCTGTTTTGCATTTTCATTGTTATCAGTACTACACATGTAGGTTTCCTTGGCCATGATCCTCCCTAGGTCACAGTGAAAAGTATTCAGATGAATTTCTATGTGCAGTTAGAAATACTAAAACCTGAAATATGATTTAACCATGCATGAACTAGAGGATTGAAGCAATGCAGCAGTATTTTCCTGACATTTGAAAACTAGACAGCAGCTACCTGGGCAACCCTAAAATGTGCTTTTTATAACTACAGAGCCTTCATTTAGAGGTGTGACTGTATAATAGAGAATTGCCTACCCTGCACTGCTGCTTCTAATCAATTATGTTCCCCCTCCTCATTTGATACAAAGCCTATGCTGCACAGAGGTTGATACTTTGTAAGACCACATGTTTCAGTGTCAATACTGTGTTAATGCTGTTATAATGCTAAAAATTCTGTATATTTTAGTAAACAAACCCCTCATATATCATTCCCAGTATTTGCAAGACACTACCCGATCCCAGCACTGCTTTGAGAATGGTATGAAGTAAAATGCCTTCTTATGACATACATAGCTTGAAGTGTGGGTGATGCCAGCAAGCAAGGAGTTATAGGGAGAGGGTAAGGGTAAATGGAACTACCTTACTGGTCATAATTTCTGCTACCCTTCCAAACTCAGCACACAGCAATGAATGCCACCCCTCCCTCGACCGAGAGAAATGGCTGGATTAAATCAACTGCACACTGCTACATGCATCGGTTAGTATGTCATGAACACTGATGATTTCTATCTGACAACAAACTCTTGTACAGCAGTGAGATGGCAATTTATAGACATATTCTCTGACATTCGTGCACCTCACAGAGAAGTGGCTCATAATCTTGTAGATAGGTTTAGGCAAATGGCATCTCTTCTTGCTATGAAACTAAAAATAAACTGTGTGTTCTTCCAGAGATAAAGCTCAATAACATCAGAGTAAAGCTAGAATGAAGTCCAAAGAAGTCCCTGAGAAAACTTGCATGGGAATCAGGAATTTTACAAATCTCAGTTTGGAATGTCACTAAAGTTCTGAAATAACAAAACTGTGGTTCAAGTATTGTGTTGTTCAACCATGCAATAGAGTTACTCTGCATTTGGTTATTGGATTATGTTATGAGCTTTCCACATTGTCATCGTAGGTGCTTAGTGTCAATCGATGTGCACTAATAGTGGTGGTGTACATATTGCATCATAAAACTGAGCATGATTTCAACTCTTTCATTCACTGTCAGATATCCCATACCCTGTTGTTAAATTATGTTAATTAATAATCTAAAAAAAAAGGCAAGGTAATGCTGACACTACTAGTGCATTCATACATACTTCAGCCATCATTGCTTACTTTAAAGCACTGATCAACAAACCTCACAAGTATGATCAAATCAGACAAGAGGGAGGTATAGGGAGGTGGCCATGATAGTTCAATTGGAATGAACAATGGTAGAGATGGCCCAAAATCCTGATCTGAATCCCATCTGTGACCACAATTTTGCAAAGTTCATTATGTTTCGAAGTTTTAGAATGTTTGATATGGTCACAATGCTTTAAATTACTTTTATCTGAAAATAAATTTTCCAAACAGTTGCTTGGATATGCAGTACAGGATATTCAAATATTCTTCTACTTAAGAGTTAATTAACTGGGAAAAAGCTATATCTGGAGCAATTAACATTAGAGGTACTAATCAATTCCAATCTGAAGGAACTTAGAAAAGATGTTGAGGATGCATTATGAAGAAAACCAAGGACCTTTTCAAACATACATTCAGCAAAACAAAGAAATGTCCAAACAAATCCAAAAAGTTGTTCAATGCTAGTAGTATTTGCTATAGAAGAACCTTGAAAGTAAACTTCTAAATCTAATGTTTAAAATTTCATTCTATTGGCAATTATAACAGCTATTTATTCTATACATAACACATACCTCTAGTTGCTCCATAAAGGCCTGATTTTGTAGCATTAGATTCTTATTAGCAGTTTCTAGTTTCTGTATAGCTTCCACCTCTTCTGGTCGGGGGGCTGACATTTCCTCTTGCAAAACGTGATACTCCACTTCGTATTCATGTAACTGTTTACTTATATCCATCTTAAACACCTGAAAGCAATTATTTTTCCTTCATTTTTTAAATCCAAATATTTGTGATATCATCAAACCATAAACATTAACAGTAATTTTACATACATATGTATATCTGAAAGATGTAGAATTTTTACTTTCTCTAACATTTGCCTAGTGGGTGGAGGAAGTAATTGCATTCCAATCAAAAATTTGTTTCAAGATTTCAATTGTAATACATGTCTCCAAGCTCCCTGAATAAAAAAAAAAGCATTTTTATAAAAAGATTCTCTGTCTCTGTGTGTGTCTCTGTCTCTGTGTCTGTCTGTCTGTCTGTCTGTCTGTCTGTCTGTGCGTGCGTGCGTGCGTGCGTGTGTGTGTGTGTTGTATGCATGTGTGCGTGTACATCTGTGTATATGCATGCATTGCAAGAGAAAGAGCAGCATAACTCAACAATGAAATCCATTTAAATACCAAACTTGGTATTTAAGTTCAGTATCTTCCAAAGCTGCAACACAAAGATTTTCAAGAAAATTCCACACCCCAAACTACGCTTTATATGGAACATTTTTCATTACTTTTGATTTTCTCAAAAATGGCTCTTATTATTTTTAGTAATGTACCCCATTTTAAGTTATTTACATGTTCAATAAAATGCATATCTTGAATTTTCTGGTAATATACTGTGAAGTCCTCTTCATTAGGAAGGAATTTTGTATAATTTGTGTAACTAGTAAGCCATAAGAGATAGACAAAAACTTACCACAAAAAAAAAGGAGAATCTTTACAACAAATTTATTTCAAATTAACATTTTGTGCCATTAGCCATGTCCAAGATATCCATTGTTAGTTGTTTAAATTTGTCAATACTTTGTGATTTTTTGAAGCACTGTCACCATTCAGTTGTATCTCCTGATGTCATGGAAAGAGTAAGGAATTTCAAGGGTAGCATAAAGTGAACCACCTTTAAACATTTGACTATTGCTTTGGTTTCTAGTATCCCCCTAGCACTTATAATGAAATGCATAATGAAACTATTTTTGCTAATGTCTATCTCGATTAACATGGGAAAGAGAATAAGCTTTAGAAAAGTAAGCTTTTGCAAAAGGTTTGTAGAAGCTGTATAAAAATAAACCATAGTGGTTAGAGAAAGTTATTTGGATATACACATATGTTTTTCTTTCATTTTCTGCTAGTCATATTTAAATTTGATGCTTTAAAGTATATGCTTCATATTTTACCTGTTTCATCACACGATCCAGCACAGCCTTATTCACATTAGGAACAGAAGTTTTCAAATACTCCATTATCTCCTCAAAACTATCACATGCCAATAAGCCCTCCTTATGCTCCCCAAGCAATGCAAGAGCCACCCGGAATATCACTTCTGTGCTCTCCAGGAACAAGAGATCTGTAAAACATTGATCGGTAAATTTATTACAGAATAACAATATTGTGATAAAAGAGTATACTTGCATATGGGGTACTTAAGATATACCATGCATTCATTAATTTTAATGCTCCCACAGATTTTTTGTTAAACTTATCATAAATCAAAATTATATATGGTACCTATGAAGTCATGTCTCCTGTGGAATAATCAGCAGTGAATAAAGTATCGTCTTAATCTCTATGAAGGAATTGAGTTTGTTTTATTACTTTTCCCTATTTGGTTCACTAACTTGTTTGGTAGTACAGCAAAACCTGACTAAACCAGAACTCCTATATATTGGAAACCTGGACAACCAGAAAATAAATCTCGGAACGGAGCTATTTCCTATGTTAAATAACACTCTAATCTGGAAAACTGCCTAATGCGGAAACGGAATAGTTTTTCCCGAACCGTTTGCATAAATAACCTAAGACGGATTTTCATTACGATTAATACATACATGCTACATTTTAAAAGTGATAACCATTATTTTGTGCGCGAATGTACTAGCACTGAAATTCTAAGAACCGTGTATGGGAGGTTTACGAGTTTGTACCTGACCTGCTGTTGGGTTTGAGTGGAATAGCTTTTATGGCTAGCTAACAAACTTCCTTTGGTAGCTGTCAATCACCATTGATAAAGGGAAGGAGTTTGCCAGTTGTTGGTAAGATCCCTAAACAAAAGAGAAGTAAGGAAATTTACCCTTTGCTCTCTAAAACGTAACACTTCAGCTCTAAATTTTCTTCAAAGACGCAGCAGGTCCGCTGTAGATTTGTAAGTCTTGGTGTAGTGTATGCATTGCATTTTGTTGTGACAAGTGATTAAGCAAGACAAAAAGAAAATTGTGAACTTGAATGAGTTTAACGTTATTTGTGTATGCAATTATTCAGTTACAATGACTTCTAAACATAAGACATTTACACTGGAGGCACCTGCACAAGCATTGTTAGATATACAAAGTGTTATAGTGCAAAATTTACAGGAAATTTCTGATCTCTGTAAACCGGGGAATCTGCCAGATGAAGCCGAAGAAATAATTAACTTTGATAATGAACTTGCCATGACTGAAGGCATTCAAAGTGCAGCAGATATTGCTGCTGAAAACAGCAGTTGTGAAGTCATGGAAGGAATGAATGGCAACGATGACGACGAGGCCAACAAAAGGGAGCCAAAAATACTCACTTTTGGAGAAGCATTATCTGGTGAGTGATCTTCAGGAATTTAAAGCTTCCGAGAATGTTCCAGAACTCCTGGAGCTGATGCAGGATGCAAAGAAGATCATAGAGCATTCTCTTGTGAAGGAATTGCAACAGTGCACTTTGACGGATATGTGGAGGAACAGAAACTAGTGGAGAAACTCCAATTATGTATGAAGTGCAAGTTGAAAATACAGCAAAACATACAACTGAACCTATATTTTATTTACAGAATTTTATTTTAAATTATTCCTTCAGTTTAATTCTACACAATTATAGTTTTTGTACTTTGTTTTACTAAAATATGTACAACCCTTAGTAAGACAGAAACCCGTGAAAATGGAAAAATATTACTGGAATGATCATGTTCTGTTTTAGGCAGGTTTTATTGTACTACAGAAATAAATGCCTAAATGACACTGTTCTCCCTCCCTCTTTGCGCTTCTCCCACAGAGCCTGTCTTATAAGTCATATGTGCACAGTATGTACAAGCCTTTATGGACAGAAGTATGCTCTGCTTAAATAGCTGTAACACTTAAACAAAAACCACAAAACAGAATCCAACCAAATGTAGATGAAGGCTTAACTTACCAAATACACGAGTTACAAATCCTAAAGGAAACTGTGAAGCAAATACAGTCAGGACCCAAGGAGCTGCGTATAAAGTAGGAGACACCTCATGTTTATCAAAATGCATGTATAGATCTGGATATTTATCATGCAGCAAACGTGATAGCTGGTACAGTTGCACTTGAAGGGCTGCCATATCAGGGAGATACTGCCGACGCAAACCTCGTCGAAACATTAAATGGCGTAACAGAATGAATGCTGATTCTTCTGACATCTAAAATAAAACATTAAGCACTTAATATTCCTTTATATGCAAATTACTGCTCTATGCTTTATGATAACAGAACAAATATGAAAGTATAAGTCATAATGTTTAATTTCAATTATCCTTTAAAATTGGCTTGTAAGTACTTATTATAACACATTTACTCACATGCAGCAGCAAAACACCAGCTACAAAACTGAGACCTTGACAGTAGCCGACTTCTGGATCCAAAAGTGAGTAAGCCTTCAAAAGGTTAAACAAAGCCAACTGCCCAGGCCCAAGAGGAGACGAGAAGTATGTGTGGTTTGGGAATGTACGACCTATCAAACAAAGATATGATTGCAAATCTATTAGAAATTATACTGAGTAACTCACTATATTCTATAGGTTTCATAAAAATATGTGTATATTAAATACAAATCTGAGTACATAAGGCACACAGATTATACATTAATGTGCCAAGAACATTATGTAGGTCAAGCGCCCTATATGAATATGTAGATTATTACTAGCCATTTCCCTTATAAGGGAGATATGCTAACAATGACTGATCCTTGGAAGCTCCAGCGGCTCACAACCATGGACATTGGGAACTTCACTAATCCCTCCCCCAAATCCCTTCAAACCCTCACCATGAATTCCTAAGGAGGCAGTGCCATGGCTGAGCGGTTAGAGCATTCGCCTACCACCTAGGCAGCCCGGTTTGATCCCAGGGACCCGCATGTGGTATTCATGGTCAATGAAGACGTGTCAGGGCAGGTTTTCTCCAGGTTCTCCAGTTTCCCCCACCACTCATTCCACCAATTGCTCCATTATCACCTTTCTAATCATCAATTTTGCCTGCATTTCATATCACCCTCTTCCTCACTATCATACCTGATGCTTGGCTGACCACCCGCGTCCAGGTCTTCACTCTGCCTGGCCCATAGTTTCCTGTGCTCCCCGACAGGCATCTGACCCTAGGCACTGGCTCGTAAGTCCTAGGGACTGTAAGTCCTACATAAGGGGAGGGTAATCAGGTAAAGAAAAAAAAGAAAGAATTCCTAAGGACGTAATCAGGGCTTTGGTCATGATTGAAACCTGGCACCCTTCGTTAACCTGGCTTTGGTCCCCTGTGGTCGGCCAATATACCGCAGGTGCAATTGCAGTACTGCCTCAGTTTCACCCTGAATTAATCCTTTCCTTTCTACCTCTATACTCTTTGTTCCCATGGAGGGGTTTTCTAATGGGTATACTGCTCCCCTTCAGGGTCAGGGATCCCCACACTGTTGGCCATTGCACGTAGGTCTTCACCTGTAATTGACATCCATTGCGAAAGTTTTGTTTTCAATAGAACCCTTATACAACCAAACTATAGTTGTTGAATAGTGCTCAATGCCCACTCTTACTACATACTTCACTAGGAGGTGGACATTGATGATACATGAAACCAAATGATAATTGTGAAAGAAATTTGGGAGGGAAACATTCCAGGCTTAAGTTTAGGATACTTCCCTAGCAATTGCCAGTTATGAAGACTGAAGAAAATCTGGAAAAAGATATGTCAGAGAGGATGCTGTCAGTGGAATTTCAATCACAGACCCCCCATTCACAAGTCAGTGCCTTAATGACCTCGACTACCAATGTGTAAGTTTAAACACTAAGAAAGAGTAACAATTGGGATTACAAAATCTTTGAATTTAAAAAATTCATATGCAATATATACCAGGTTTCTATTGAATGCACAACTGGTACCCCATTACTCCCTTGGTACTACTATACATATCCATTTATGCAGTATCAGAAGAAATAAGTACTCTCATTGCAGAAAACGAGAGCAACGCTACTTTCATAAGGTTCACTCAGTCAAAATCATTTAGAAAATTCAAAACAATCTCTACAGAACAAAATATTATCCTTGGCTCCCAGAAACAAATACTCCATAAGAAACATTTTCACTAAAACAAATATATATTCCACCACATAATAGATTCAGAATATATCAAATTATCCATATGGTGTGTGAAAAGTTTTACATTGGAAAAAGTCTGAAAACCACAACCAAAGAAAATTCAGAAATGTTGAGTTAAAGCAAGAAGACAAGTCAGCAGTAGCATCTCAGTTGTGGAATGAAAATAATAACTGCACCCAAATTTAAAATTACTCAAAGCATAATAGGCCACAACAAACTCAGTGTGGAAAAGCATTTTAATAAGAAAACACAAGAACCATCAACATTTTAAAACTGCCGCCAGCTAGAGGGTTACAGGCAACTATAACCGGCAATGGCAGTCAGATCCCCAAGATTGAAAATGTAAGCAAGGGCTCATGAAACTAGTATGTCATAATTAAAGTGTAAATGATGTAGTGTTACAACCAATTCTAGAAATATAGAAGATTAAACAAGTTTTTATTGTTTTTGATAAACGTTACAAGTTTTGAAATTTGTACACAGAAGTTAGGAACCATTATATATATTAACCTAATTGTCTAATCTTATGGCTGTGATTCCTATTGCAGCAATGAAAGTACACACTAACTGAGAGCAGGAAATTTGGAAACTATTTTGACAAGATAGATCCAAATGGTAGTACTGTATTGTTTAAAATATTATTATAATTTAATTTTGCTAGAAGTAACATCCAAATGATTATCAGTGCAAGTTCAGAGAAAACAAAACTATTTGAATAAAAGAAAAATGACAAAAATGGTAATATATTGCAGTTCATACTCCGGACTTTAGTTTTCAAGATAAAGCCCAGGTACTACCGTATTTCATTGCATAATCGTCACACTTTTTATGTTTTCCTCATAAAGTAAAAATACACAGTGCGGCCAATATACAAACAATAAATTATTCAAGACTGGCTGGGTTAACTTTCAGCGACTAGTATATGGTAACAGGAGTTAACTTTTTGCTGATTAGTTCAACTTAGTCATGAGACATCCAAACTAGACATAACATGAAGGAAAAGTTTGGTATTGTTGAACTCTTAACTTACATTATGTTACGTTATGTCACATTACACTAAGTCAAACCTAAATAGCTCCATTTAATACAATGTGTTAGACTTTCACATTATGTTCCATTGTGTTATGTCACATTTAGTAAAGTTCATTGCAATTCCAACAAGAGCAAGTTTGAGCATATTGAAGCACTGTCACATTACACTGTTTGTGGTTGAAAAGAAAGGAGGGAAAACAAAAGTGATGCTGAAATCGCAGTGCAAACACTTACTCCAATAAAAAAGAAAGAAAAACAAAAGAAAGGTTAACATAATTGAAGAATATGATGGTTACTGACTTGGTAAACGTTAACCAAATAGTCACGTCCCTTGCCGCTCCATTACCTTATCGCTTAGTCATGTCTGCTAATTCCTGCACCTTAGGTACTTGAACCAATCAAATTAATTGATTGGCTAGCCACCATCTCAGCAGTCTGCAAACTGATGGCATCAACAATCCGGGATATATTAATCATAATCACAATAATGCTAATCATCTTTATTCACCATTAAGCTTACAATAAGCAATAGGTTTCGTCAGTTGGTTATTTACAAACATATTTATAGAAGAGAATATTTACAAATTTATATACATAGAGATCTAAGAATCAATGCAGGTTTTACCAACATATTAGCATTAATATGTAATCAGAGTAACAATTATTTACAAATTATTTACTAAATAGGTTTCTAAGTAATACACACTACTATTACAATATGCTAACTCTGTACTCTCTGCTGTAAACCTAAGAGGTTGCAGTGACAGCACATTATTTTTCAATATTTCTCGATAATGAACACCTGGAATATTATGGAGTGAAATGCTTAACTCCTGATTGCTTGTCTATAAATCATGGTGCGACCATTATGCAGTGGCAACATTTATGCAATGAAATATTATATTTTTCTAGGGCTGCATAACTATCGGGGTTACTTTTCTGGTTATATAACTGTATACAAACATAAAAATATAAGAATTACTTACCTAAATCAATAAGAATAGCATGCTGATGAGAAGTGAGCTGCTTCAGTAAATTCTCATATGGAACATGATAATTAGGAAACTTAGATGTATCTATAGGGGACATCTTAAGACAATACTGTTCTGCTAGAAAGTACCACACATCTCCACGTTTGCCTGGAGGAACACCTATAATATGTGAAAATACATTGTATGAGGCAATATAAGAGTAACTGAGGATTTAATTAAACCTCAATGGTGGAGTATGGCTTTAGATGGTTAGCTAAGGCATGTTTATTGATGTCAAAGTATCTAAGTAATTACATAAGCACTTAGTGCACGAGTTCATTGACAATACACGTACATTTAAGATACAAGTTACATATAGCAAAAAGAAAGAAAACGAATAAAAATATATATATTTTGGCCCCGATTGGCTGAACAAATTTCATCTCACTTCACACTCTTTAGCCAGGAAATTGCCCATGTTTTGCCAGTTCCTCTAGTTAATCAGTAGGTCTCAACATGCCAATTTCCCACTACCTGGACTTTAAATTCATAGAAAAATTCTTTATGTTTCACTGGTTCTCCCATTGTGCATATTCTGACAAAGTAGCAGTTTTCATCCCCACCACAAAAGGGACAGATTCTGTGTTGGTTTATTACATTAGCAGTCATGTGACATGTCATGGACATTGTAAAGAAAATGAGGTCCATGTGTAAATGATCGATACATTGATACATTTCTCTTAATTGAATATGTTCTTCCCACCTGAACTGAGAACTATTAATTTATTTGCATTATGTTGACATCAAGTGTAAATTTTGAAAAATTGACAGTTTTTATACAATTATTTGCATATATTATTATTATTATCATCATCATCATCATCATCATCATTATTACGGATGTAATTTAAATGCAGAAGTAATGTAAACGTAAACCCCGCGCGACAGCCCATGAAGGGCCAAGGCCTACCGCCCAGCCGCTGCGTCCCCCACCTCTGCCCACTACAGGCGTCATTGGTGAGGTGCAGTACTGGAGGGTGGGACGTGGTCAGCGCTCCGAGCCCTCCCGGCCAGTTATGCGGTCTTCTCGACCTGGGGCCGCTACTTCTCCATCAAGTAGCTCCTCAATTGGTCCCCCCGGGACCTAACGGGGCTGAGTGCACCCCGTGCCAGACCTCCCAGAGGGGATAAAATCCCCATGCTGGTACCGGGGATCGAACCCGGGTCCTCCGCGCCACAGGCAAGCAAATGCAGAAGTATAAACCATTTATATTGTATATACATCTGTAACACAAATGTTCCACATTATTTTGGAATGCAGAAAACTCATATTCCTACCATAAGTACTCTTGTCTATGCAGAAAACAAAAAAGCTGACAAAGATCCATTAATGATAAGCTGCTTAGTGTGAACTTACAAAAAATATTGCATTTATGTTAAATTTTCTATATTTTGTATATTAAAAAGTCTGTATCTAAAAGCTATGTTAAATGATACTTTATAAATTGCCACATAACTTCATAGTAGATATATTTAATGAACATGTTTTTAGGGAACATTTTCACTAAATTGTATGAAAGGTTTATGCATCTGGAGCAGTGTTAAGTTTTGAAACTGCAATTTTGAGAAAAATGCACTGCACTGAGAATAGGTTATTTATAAACAGTAAAATTACATAAGACCATTCCGCTGAGAGAGATATACTAAGGTTTTTCATTAGACATTAAAATGAACTCATGACATATCCTGTGTAATCGAAACATATGGATGAATAAATCTATCTGTCTATGTCAAGCTATATTCTAAATACACTAAATCAGATCAAGTGTTCACAACTTTCAACTTTTGTAAAGAGTTTGGCAGAAACATTCTGCTCATAATGTGTGGAAACCAGTACAATTTGCAAGAACAGTTCTATCTCCATGATGAAGAGGAAATGTCACTGATTCAATCTGACTTGCAAGAAAATCCAATTAAATTTGAATGACTCATACTGTAATGTATTAAAATAAACAGCACCCACAATTCACTAACCTTGCCTGATGGCTTGAAGCAGCATCTGAGAATCACATTTAGTTGTGATGCGGCTTTCTTTGCTGACTAGAAGATCCCACACTTCTGTAACTTCCTTCATACAAGACCCAATTTCATCATATTCAAGTTTTATTCTTTTAACTGTTGCCTCTTCTTGGCTAGCTGTGATCAGAGGAAAAAAGGATGTTCATCCAAATGTGAAACATAAAAGAAAAATCATCCATCATATTGTCAGCATTACACTCAGTGTGCAATATGGATATATTGTAATTACTTGTGTACCATGCACATCTTATTGATTGATTGATTTATATATTTTGTTTTAATTGGGTTGCACATCATATTTGAATTTGTTATGTTAGAAGCATTGGTTTTGACTTGCATAGTCCTAGATGTGTATTTGTAATATGCAAGCACACAAAGCGTAACAAGGTTAGCAATAGCATCTGTGTCAGTCTTTGTTCATCTTCAAGCTGTCTTCAGCATATGTGTTAATTCTGATTAAGCTATCATTCATTCTTTGTGACCAACATGTTCACATACAAAAATGGGTAATATAAGATTATGTGCCTACACTGCTGCAGAAAAATTGAAAATTACCAAAGAAGTGGAACAAATGTGAAATAGTGCTGCAGGAAGAAAATCAATGTTCCAGAATCTTGTATAAGGGATTGGAGGAAAAATAAGGACATGTTCGAGCAACCAATTGCAATAGACAGTCTTTCCGAGGATTGCCAGCCAAGTACTCAGAACTGGAGGGCAGACTTGGAGCCTTCATAAGTTTCAAGTGCCAGTATAGTCATACTGTGATCACAGAAATGTGCCAGCTTCAAGCAATAATATTGTGCAAGAGATTAGCATAGCACAAAATTTCAAAGCAAGCATGGGCTGGATTCTATGCTTTTTATTTTATATGGCACAGGTTTTCAATTCACAGGCATACCACACTATGCATCATGTGCCAGAAGCATATGAAGACAAACTTCTGACCTTTCAAAGGCATATTAATAAATATGAATAAATATAAATAAATAAATAATAATTACCATTTTAAGGTTATTTAATTCCAGGACATAAAGTACTTAGGATTGTATGTCACCTTGGGGTGTTTATCTCTGATGTGAGATTCCCTTTGTGGTCTACTGGGAAAAATATAAATCGGTTGGAGAATTCACTGTCATACTGGCAAGCTGTCACAGTAGTTCAGTGGTTAGAGCAGCCGCATGTGAAGCAGAAGGTCTGTGGTTCAAATCGCGGCTGTGCCATTGAATTTTTCAGTTCCAATTCTACCTCTCGAAAAGTGCTAATTTTATCATTTTTATTGTATATTAAATTGTTTCATGCAGCAATAAAAAGTAAAGTATCAATATTATGGGGTAGATTTTATAATAGTTTAGTTGTAGGAATGACACATTCCAGGAAAACTACTGGTTTATTTTAGCACTTCAGCAGGTGCTGTGATCTGGTTTTGAATCTCAGCTGAATCAAGCTGCATGGCTAAAGTTTGAAACAATTTTATGATTCTATATTATAAATTTTCTCTATACACTAATTTAGTTTCATTCACAGTCTGACAATGACCTTTGAGAAGTTATTCTCATTAACTTCTATTTCAAGTATTCCTTGGATTTTATTTTCCAAAAAATTAGATTAAATATAAATATATGAGCAATAAACTGCTTTTGTAATTCTTTATTTATGATCAACTTAACACAAAGATTTGCACCATGCACATATGTAAGTGGCTTTTACTTAACAGCTGTCATTTTGCAAAGATCCTAGGTAGTTCATGAAAAGCCACCACATACTGAAAAAATGTGAATGTACATGTTCTGCCATGCTTATTATGAAACTATGGAGATTTTAAGACTTATAGTGGAACTCTTATTAATCTAACTCAATCCCTCTTTGCTATCTGTTGGCTTTTAGAGGCTCTGTCAGATGGTGTATAGAATGAGGTTATATTACATACCAGCTTTTCATGATCTGCCTAGGATCTTTGCAATATGATGGATTTCAACAAAAGCCCATGATATACAGTCAAAATCAGTTACAGCGGCATCACTTTTAACTATGTATGGGTTATAACAGCAAATGGTCCTGTCTAAATCCTATGTAAATCCTATATTTAAAAAATTGCTTAGAACAACATTGCTTATTGCAACTTATATAAAATTATGTATTTTTTATTACATGTTTTTGAGAAACATATCGACAACATCCAATGTTCATTTTTGTTTGTTACGCATTTGGGGACTGCTAACAACAATGAAATGCTTACTCTCCAACTTTTTTCTGTAGTATCATACTATACAGTACTTAAACTATTTACTGAAAAATTTACATTGTTGCTACTTCTTTCCTCACTAACTATGAGGGGGTGTCAAAAAAATAACCGGAATTATTCTTTTGCATTTTAAAGCGCCTGCGCATGAGATGAGCGTTGGTAGTACCGGAGAGGTCTGACCTTGCGTGACGAAATGGCATACACGTCATTGACCTAGAAGTGCTCAGTTGGAGGGTAGCAGGAGAAGTGTGAGGCCATGTTTGCTGTACTCAAAATGGATCTCAAGTTGCAGCAGCGCACATCAATTAGATTTTGCATTCTTCTTGACAAACCTGCATCATAAACATTGGAAATGTTGCAGCAAGCCTACAAAGAGCAAGCAATGGGGAAAACTCAAGTGTTTGAATGGCATAGACGATTTCGAGAGGGTAAAAATGACCTTGAGGAAGACTGTCAACTTCGAAAACAGACATCAACGTCAACACAATTGATGTCATGTTGCAGGAAGACCGTCGTTTATCGTTGACAAAGATTGCAGAGATAATGAATATATCCTATGGTACAGCTGAAGACATTGTACGAAATGTTCTGGGGTATAGAAAAGTTGCAGCAAAGTGGGTGCCTCGTGTGATTAGTGACGAACAGAAGGCTCACCGTGTGATAGCATGTCAACAATTGAAGGGAAGGCTTCAGCAAGAACCAGATTTTTTAGACAAAGTCATCATCCTGGTTTCATCATTTTGACTCAGAGACAAAGCACGAAAGTGCCCAATGGAAACATCCTTCAAGTCCAAGACCCAGAAAGGCAAAAGCTCAACCATGTGTAGGAAAAGTGATGCATCTTTTCTTTTTTGATAAGCAAGGCATTGTTTACGATCTTGTGGTGGATAAGCAATGTGCTGTTACTGCGAGTTACTATTGTGAGGTATTGAAGGGGCTATTAAGGAGGAACATTGCAATAAAATAACCAAATGTTGCTCAAATCGGATGGATCCTTCATCAGGATAATGACCCGGCTCATTGCACCATCAAGACTCAGGAAACAATCACTGAATTAGGCATTGAGGTGATGCCACATCCACCTTATTCACCGGACCTAGCCCCATGTGACTTCCACCTATTTCCTGCAGTAAGAAAAGAGCTTCGGGGTCATCATTTTCAGAGTCATCGAGAACTAAACAATAAAATTTCGGGTGTACTCAATAGACTATCAAAAAGGGGCTTCAGGGAATGTTTAGAACATTGAACTGAACGTTGGAATCGTTGTATTGTGTTCGAGGGAGAATACTTTGAAGGTGTGTAATGGAATTTGAATAAAGGTGAGCAGCATTTTCTGTGAAAAACAATTCTGGTTACTTTTTGACACCCCCACATATAAGTTTTTACATTTTTCTGGCATGTTATTGCTGTACGTACTGCATAAACATAAGAAAAATTATTCCTCTTTAGTCCCCTCCGCAAATACTGAATTGTAAATACTGTAGATGTACTGACTATTTCTGCCACTCTATGGCAGCCTAAAATTTACAGGTACAAATTTTTTTGCAAAAAAAAAAAGAGAGAGAGAGAGAGAGAGAGAGATTGGCTATAACGGCCATAAATTATTGCTCCCTTCGACGTCATTATAACCAGTTTTGACTGTGCATGTGTGTGTGTATATATATATAAAATGAGAAGTGATGTGCCGCATTTAGGCATAAAGCCTGTGCAAAGCAGTACAGCATAACAAGAAACCATTTGTTCTCTGTACCTAGCAAATTTACTTCCGCACATTTGATCTACAATGGTACAAAGGCAAGAAAATGCTATAAGAAGCATTATGGTCAGCTGTTCTTCCTCCCAAGGTACGGTTTTTTTTCCGAGGATTTCTCTTATCCTAAGAAGACGAATGTTGAGTAACTTTAAGCTCCATGGACTTCAGGCACATTTGAGCATCATTTCACCTGTTAGATTTATTCACCGTCCGATATGACATTAAGTTGGAGGACTACTATAATGTACTGTCACACTTGTATGGTAATAGTAAAGCAGTAAAACAATGTGTTTATACACACATATCTTAAAAAGAGTATAACATGCTATTGTACTTCAAATGGTAGTCATACCTCTTAATCTTGCATTTTCCTTTTCCATTCGAATAAGCAACAACTGCTGATTTATGGCCTTCTTCCATAATGCTCTTAGCTCTTCCTTCGTCCTCTTGGTGGTAACCTGTTTTTGTGCACCAGCTCCATCAGCAAAGTTTGGTTCACCTTCAAAAATAAAAGCAAAACAAAGTTTATTCACTGAACATTTTAATGCACTGGGGTTATCACAATAATTTGCTTCTTCCATATTTCAACCAATTATAAACATTTTGATTGAAGTGTGTATTCAACAGAAATCATCTGTATCCTTCCAGCCACTTCTTAAAAACAGTTGCCTGAAATGACAATCAGTGAAAATAATTACATATGACAGCTACAGGGTAGAAAATATAGATAAAAAGATGTGTCTTTATTTTCTTTTTTTACTTTTTCTTATATCTATTAAACAGGATTAAAAATTAGAAACAAGCTGGATTGTCAGGGAATTTCTTCTTCAGCTCTACCATGTGAGTGAAGATCTATTTTGTTGTATGTTTTACAAGGAATTCAGTAACAGTGATTGACAATTTATACTTTTATATTTGTGGAGTCAATTGTAACGAATAAGGGAAATAGAACTGCAACTTCAGGTAAGACAATATACAAGCAAGATGGAAAAATTGTTACAGAAAGACTAGTACATTACAGTTGAAACCAACCTACAAAATTCTTCAATCCAATTTGTCCACAAAGCTGTAAAAGCAAGCAAATTAATCAATATAAAGGAGTTGTGTAAAATGAAATTAGGTAATGCAATATTGCCCAGAATCTAAGGTTTATCTTAACTACCAAAGTTGGGAAAGCTATGAGATAATCACTAGCAGCATTGATTTTGTTACAAATAAATTGGGTAAGTGGTTAATAAGTAAACTCAGCTCACTTCTGAAATGTGAGTCTAAATTTGAAAAATTCCTTTGGGTTAGTTGAAGGGGAGGCTCTAGCAAGATAGCACTACCTCCAAAAATATTGCAAACAGTGATCCATTTACTAAACAATTAATTTTTTTTAAACATTCTCCAGAACTTTTAAAAAGTCTTTGTTCTCTGTAGGGAACTTGTATTCCTATCTGTGCAAGAAATGTTAATAAAGCCTCTGAGGCTGCAGTATGGAGCCTAGAAGATTAGGTGGAGAGGGAGAAACTTGGAGGTGTGGCTTCATTAACATGTTTACTGTATGACATGTGTACATCCTCTGGAAATGATGTATAAACAAAAGCTCCACCCAAGAGAGTAATGTCTGGACCACACAACAGCAAGCAGGCTTAGCAGGGCAGGAGTAGTTTCAGTTGGAACAGCTGTTCTTTTAATTGTCTTCATTTCCTTGACATTCTATCTCCTAATAGCTAAATATCTGTAATTCCCATCTTTTTTGGAATGACATATCTTAAACAACAAAAAAATCATTTAAAGTTCTGCTTACTATCTCTATGACACATCCAAAGAAGAATGCAGTTTCTCTACTGTGAAGAGAATAAAAACATTTCATCACAGTGTAATAACTCAGGATAGATTCTCTGCCCTTGCCAGCTTCCAGTGTAATGGTATCTCATTTGCAGATGCTTGATATTTGAATCAAAGAGCACAGGCGGTTGAACAATTTGCTACCAGGAAGGATAAGTAGGTGAATAAATTCTCTCTTCAAATACACAAGTTTATATTTTTTAAGTAAAATTTCACAGCTAGCTCAAAAACAATTTAGTATTGCACCTTCATTTACATTATTATCAAATTATGGGAATGTAGTGTTAATGTTCATCATTAATTCATACAACCCTCAAGATTTTCAGTCACCAGCCACCCCTGGTTAACAGAGAAAATCAAACCTCTAGAAGTAGACAAAAATACTACATTGGCTTCATTTGACATCACAGCCCTACTTTCAAGTATCCCAATACAGAAGCTCAAAAAGTATTGTATACATGAACAGAAACCCTGTATACAAGAAGATAAATAAAGCAAAGCAAAAGAAAGCCATAAAAGCAATAAGCACCTTCACCACATTAAAAATCGCAACAGCACATTTACCCAAATTCCACTAACTTTTTGAAATCATTATTTCCATCAAGATTGCTTATGTCTTTAATAGAACTCCAGAAGTTACCAGATTCAGACATGTTCTTTATTTCCAGGGAATGTTGGTTATTCCAAGTTTTCTACACTGATCATCATTCTTCGGTTCAGTATTGAGTTCACTGGATTAACAATTCTAGACACAATGGCAATGACAGAAAAAAGTGAAGGAAGTTTTGCAGGATATGTGGTGGGTGCTTTAGAGGGACGGAGACAGACCATAAGGGCAAAAACTCATACAGGTGTCAGGTTTCATTGCCTGATTCAATAATTGAACATCAGCATAAGGGAGAAGGTAGTGCTGATTTCGTTTTGCTGTGATGACAAACATGACAGTAATATTATCTTATGTTCAACCAATATCGTACATTGTACAAACATTCAAATTATTGTAGAGGCCCATAATTATGGTACGACTTGCCAACCCTAGATCACAACAAGAAAACATGCTAATACTGATTTTCAGTATATAAATTTTAGATTTTTCAATGAAACAGACAATAGTGGAGAAAGAAGGTAAAGCATAAAAGGAGAAAAAAGATCCATGGAAGATCTGTGGTTCAAATCCCAGCTATGGCATTGAACTTTTCGGTCTCATTCTACCCCTTCCAACCTTGTCCTGAACATGGCTATTGTGTGGAGGAACAATTAATTTCCATTGATTGGCCTTATAGTTGGTTAAACTAGAAGCTTGTCAAGTACTTACAATATGGTAAGTCCCATTAGGGTATATTATCTCATATGAATCTGAGATATTGTTGTTTAATGGGAAAAATGCAAGTGAGTTGGAGAATTTAGCGTCATGTTGGCACAGTGCCAAGGTAGCTCAGTGGTTACAGCAACCAGACAGATACTGGAAAATCCATGGTTCAAATCCTGGCTATGGCATTGAATTTTTGTCTCATTCTACACTTTCCAACCTTCTCCTACACGCAGCTATTGTATGGAGGAACAATTAAGTTCCAAAAAAGCAATATTCCAAACTAATTCTTTTCTGATGCTGACACATGATATGCACATTCACTTTAATGAGAAGGTCACACTTGGATTCTTATTTTACCTAACTGGTTAATCCCTATACAAGATACTTCTAGTGGTATCTTCGGTTGTACACAATATGCATATGCTACAAATTCCTGTAATCAATAAATGAACAAACATGAATAGTGAAATGCTGCTTTTATCTAATAATGTTCTTATGTATAAAAAGGCTGGAGACTTAGCCATGATACTGAAGTTTTCAAATCTCTTTCAGCTTTCTGACGTTAACTTATATACAACCAGTGTGAAAGAAGAACTACTGGACATTAATTAACCGTAATAATGTGGTTAATTAAAACCTTATATATTAAAAGTACTTGTGGTACTGCAAGACATCTTTATGGTATAATAAATTAAGAATAATTGGAGGTTTGTTGTGGTATTAAATTGAATGAGAGAAGTTAAATATGTCAAGTCAAGAAATGCTGATGACCCATGATTTGAGTTGCTGTCATGGTCTAGTTTTTCAAATGTGTTTCAATCTCCAACCTTAGAATGTGGAAGACCAGTGTGGAATTACAATAATTAGGCATAAATTCACCCTAAAGGGCTGATTATGTAGAAATCCAGAAAATAATTGAGATTGCCTTGGAAGTTTATTGGGTGCATTAATCAAATGAGAGGATTAACAATTTTTTTGTTCAAGTGTCTTGTCATTGTAGTTCAGTACACTGATATGAAAAGCTGATGGTTTTCGGTTCAAGTCCTGGCCAATGAACATGAATTTTTCAAATGTGATTGAACTTTCTCACCTTGCAAATGCTGTTGTCTAATTGATTGTAATTTCCATTTTATACAGTTAATAATTTACATTTTATTTATTTCTGTTCAAGTCATAAGGAGTCCAAATTTATATTTGGTACCCTACTGGCACATTTACATAAAAATTCCTGCCTGTGTCTTATAACCTGGATTAGAATAATTCCAAAACTTTAGTTTTATGTCAACTACCCTGTAGGTCATGCAGTGTTTAACACATAGTACTTTGGTAAATAGGTGTCAGCTAGTTATAATTTTGGTCTAAAATAAGTTTTGTTCAAATTTAAACAAGCCATTAGAAAATGTTAAAAATATGGTATTTCTATTTAATGAAAGGCACATATCATTTATGTACTAAAACTCATACCACTATTATAAAACTTATGTGCAACACATATGACATCTTTACCTGCCAATGCCTTGTTTGGTGTGACAACTCTATTGAAAATGGCCTGTCTCCAAGATCCAGTTTGCCTTGACGTATCATGCTTTTGTTCTTGAGTAGGTGAGGTTTTTGAGGAATTTCCCACTTTAAGGAATCTGCAATGATTGAAGAACAGTTTTGCATCTGATAGCATAATTATCATTAACACATGTTTACAAATTTAACACAGAAATAAATATTAATTCCATTATCTATCTTCCTTTCATAGAAGTTTGAAAACAGTGTTGTTGTAATTAATTTAATTTAAAAGGTGAGTTAATTAATAACACTGAACAACACTTACAACATATTTTTCCGGGACGCGTTTCGAAGGTTAACTTTCCTCCATTATCAACCGAACAATAACTGGGTTTCCATGGTGTTTCATGGTGCAGATGGTGATGCTTCTTCTGGTGTTTCTTCTGGTGGCGGTTCAAGAAGCATCACCATCTGCACCATGAAACACCATGGAAACCCAGTTATTGTCCGGTTGATAATGGAGGAAAGTTAACCTTCGAAACGCGCCCCGGAAAAATATGTTGTAAGTGTTGTTCAGTGTTATTAATTAACTCACCTTTTAAATTAAATTAATTCCATTCCTTAGTTGGAACAATTCCTTACAGCAAAATAAGCATTACTAGTTGGTTTCTATAATATCAAAGGCAAATTTTAATCTCCTCTGTGAATGTTGATTCAAAAAACTTTATAACAATGTTTCATATACAGTGTGTCTGTAAAGTCATGATGTACCTTTGACCGGTCACAGGAAAGCAATGAAACATGATAGAAATGTGAAATCTTCACCAAATAAAGGAAAACTCAACAAATTTTCATATCTGTTCAGTGCAGTTCGATGTGGCCTCCATTTGTTGCCTTACGCATATCTAAATGATATTCTACTTCTTCCCACACACAGTAATAACATCTGGTGTAACAGAGTGAATAACATCTATGATTCTCGGTTTTAAATTATTAATGTCAATGACACATTCACTATACAATGCTGTTTCACACAGCCACACAAGTCTAATCACATTAGGTCCAGGGATTGTGGTGGTCATGCCTTGATGCCTATCCATCGCTGGAGGAATGTATCCAGAAACTCGCAAACAGTGTTGGCATAATGTGCAGGAGTTCCCTCCTGTTGAAAGATGACATCTTCTGGAAATTGTAACCTTATCATGCATCAGGTCACACCACAGGTTCACCTTAGGGGTGTTACATTCATACTTAATGTAGGCACAAGGATTTTCAGCAGACCATATTTGGATGTTATGGTGATGACCATGTCCACAGATATGAAATGTGACCTTATTTCTAAACACAATTGTCTTCAGAAATCATTCATCCTTGTCTACTTCATTAAATATATCTGCAACAAATGCAGATTGCTTGGGTCTATCCGCCGGTTTGATAGCATGCAATGGCTTCAATTTGTAACCTGAAAAACAGACATTTCTTTACAGCCTTATGAACTATAATCTTGCTAGGCCTAATTCTTGAGCACATGCACACACTGATTTTTTGGGGTTCCTTAGTTAGCTCTCCTGTATAGCCTCTACAGAATTGTCACCTACTGATGGCCTACTATAACGAGGTTTTTCCAACAAACTGGCAGTATCCTTGAACTGCTTATCCTACCAATTAATGTTATTCCTGTGTGATGGCCCTTTGTTTTACACACAGCAATATTCACATGAACTTTGCTCATGAATTCGAATTTAGCAAGATACAGAACATACTGAACTTTTCCTCTGTATCTCCCACATCTCGACTGATGTGGCCTGCTCTGCTGCTGCTACACAGTTTGTGTGTTCAGTCATTACCTTCGCACACACACTATTGCACATCATACTACAGAAACTCATTGCGATACTGTCAAATGTAGCACAACCTTTCATTTCATTTCTGTTAGCCACAATAAGCATTCATAACTGCACCATGACTTTACGAACATGTGTATATCTGATTAATATAAAAAGATAGTAATACTTATTTATTTGATAATTCAACATCATCCCACATTTTGAAGTTGCAATGGAGGACAAAGAAAATAATTAACAATAAAATATTAACTTCTATGTTTCTTAAAAAAATGAAGATTTACCAACAGAACGCAGTGTAAGTATTTTATAACTTGCATACAGAATAGGACACTGTAAGACATAATTTGTGGTTAATTGTAAAACATTTTTAACATCAGTATAAAGTAAATACATTTCAGTTGCGGTGCCGTGGCCGAGCGGTTAGTGCGCTCGCCTACCACCTAGCTGGCCCGGGTTCGATCCCAGGGACCCGCATGTGGTATTCGTAGTGGACAAAGCGGCGTCAGGGTGGGTTTTCTCCGGGTGCTCCGGTTTCCCCCGCCATCTCATTCCACCAGTGCTCCATCTTCATTCCATGTGTCATCAGTGTCACCGCCTGCGGTGCCGTAGTAGTAAAAGCGGGCGTTAAACACTACAACAACAACATTTCAGTTGTTATGTACAGGGCTTCCTGAAATTATCAGCAATCTATACATTCCAATTATTATTATACTGTGTATGCTGCTTATAGATGAAACAAAGGTTCATCCATGTCTTCATGAAAAACAGGAATATTCTGCAAGCAGGTGCCTTAAGTCCAACGATTTGAATATCTTTTAAATGATATTTGTGTTTGCAATATGAAATGGTGGAGGTTTAAATGTTTTGTCTTTCACCATTAACTTTATCAGGTTGGCGAGTAACATTCAAAGCAAATGGTTACAGCATGCTATTGAACACTATTATGTCTACCCTCCTTGCACTACTATTCAATACATGGGCGACACTAAAAATTCTTAGAATGCAATATTTCTAAAAACAAATGAAATTTGTTCATATTTGACAGCTACTTTCTAATGTTTTGTGAATTGATTGTCATGTAGTTTGTTCAATTTGCTCTACTAGTTTAACATCATTTAAAAATTTTGTGTTCATCCAAAAATGAACTGACTAAAGAACATTTCTGAGCTAGGATTTTTTATGATTTTAAATCATCATTAATGCCTAAAAAAATGTGAAAATTGGCTTAGAAGTGCACTTGGTGAAGAAGTACCATCCAAGGCAACAATATATGGTTGGTACATTGAATTCAATAAGGATTGGTTTTTTTCTTAGTGACGAATTCTGTGAAAGACACCCAAGAACTGCTGTTACTGATGAAAATATTGCCATTGTTTGATAAATATTGGATTTATTGTCATGAAAACAAAGTCAATCAGCTCAATGGGTCTTTTGAACAGAATCTAAGCCTACAAAATTCTGGTGAATTGGCAGTTCTGGTAAGATGTTTTGTTTTTCTAAAACAGGTCCTATTACTCCTATAGCATTAGAAGATAGATTTACCACTACTGCCAATTGGTACACAAATCTGTGTTTACCACAAATTTTAGAAAAATCTAATGAAAAGTGCCCACAATTTTACACATGAAAACACACTATCACATACAGCAAACCTAACAACTTAGTATCTGGATCCCCTAAAGGTCACCACGATGAACCCTCCAACATATAGCCCCGACCTAGCGTCGCCGGTGTGCCGGAATTTTGTCCAGCAGGAGTTCTTTTACATTTACTGGCAAGTAAAAGAACTGCGGGACAAAATCCCGGCACACCGGCGACGCTGATGTGATCCTGGCAATTGACAGCGTCGTTAAACAAGAAAATAATTTTAATTTTTTAACTGACCTAGCATCTCATTTCTTTTTATTTCCAAAATTGAAGATAAAATGCACTAAAAAACTTTTTTGTTGTCAGTGGAAATCATAAAAACCTGGTTTCTGAAATGGCTCCAAAAGAGTGGCATCACTGCTTTAAGGACTTGTTTTATCAAATCAAAAATGTACTGAGGTTAAAAGGGGAATATTTTTAAAAATAATAAAATCATTCACATTTTTTAAAACTAATCCTGATTTGATTTTCTAAAAATGTAATGCTATGTACTCCTTCATAGATGCTGAAGTTCCTTTCATGTAGTTCTTCAGCCAATAAGAGTTCTTATTTCTTGATAAGAGAAGTTGTGTAGTATGAGTTGTGTAATGCCAAGACATGGGCAAGTGTTTCTTTTTCTTTATGAGAAGGTTATGCTGCCTAAGCATCTGGCTAACACAAATTGGATTGTAATTTATGGATGATGGTAAGCTCCTATTCCATCGAGCTAAATGCTATATTTTTAAAAGGGTAAAACATCAAATATATTTTCTTAGAAAATTGTTAAAGAAATAGTGAGTTGTGTGTTGTAGTGTTTAATGCCTGCTTTTACTACTACGGCACCGCAGGCGGTGACACTGATGGCACATGAAGATGGAGCACCGGTGGAATGAGATGGCGGGGGAAACCGGAGCACCCGGAGAAAACCCGCCCCGACGCTGCTTCGTCCATCACAAATACCACATGCGGGCCCCTGGGATCGAACCTGGGCTGCCTAGGTGGTAGGCGAGCATAGTGAGCCAAAACTCTGATCACAGATGATTGAGGAAGTGTCCAACAATTTTTTAAACAAGTATTTCCACAGACTACACTTTGACCGTGTTACACCCAAACTAAATTTAGTGCTCCTACATTGATTAAAACAATCTGACATTTCAAGACATTTCATATAAAATCTTGCAGCTTTTCACATATTTTCTAGTAAATGCTCAAACCGAACATAACCTAGAAACACACACATAGCACCTAGTAGAATTTTAATTCCTGAATACTGCATAATGTTTACTCAAAATACAATGAGCTAAAATACACTTTACACTCATTTGCAGATAATAATGAAGAAAAAGGAATGTAGAGTCATATAATTGTGCTTTGATTCTGCTTATTATTCTGAATAAAATGTGTTTTATTTTTCTGCTTTGTCTTTAAAAAGTGTATTTACTCCCTCAAAACAAATTAAACATAAGACATAAATAGACATAATACTGAAATCACGAAGGCCATGGGTTAGTAAAATATATGTTGTTGTCATTATACAATGCCATCTCTTACAATGAAGCATTAGCACCCTTGCTCCCCAGTACCTTTCTATAATGGAACCAGAAGGTAATGCTTCACAGATTTTGATACGTTCTTCAGTTATATCTTCATCTTTGCCCACAGAGGTCAATCTGGACTTTTATATATTCCTAGTTTATGAGCAATTCCGCGAAAATGTCATACCGAGTGTTAAAATTTGAAATCAATGTTTCACTTTTTTTACTGAGGAAAGATGATGCTAGATACTCCAAAGTATCTTATGAAGTGAAAAATAAATGTTTTTCACGTGAATATGGGTTCAAATTTCACTTCTTACCCACATATTTCCAAAACACTAAAAATTAGCGTGAATAATGGTGATTTTCATGTCAATATTTCAGGAGCTATGTACAACTATTTTAATTTTTTTGTTCTGTACATCACACAATGACTCTTCATCTTCAAAACGTGTATATGGCTAATAATTTTCGACATTTATAAACAATCCTTAGAGCCTGTTTAATTATTACTGTGTGTCGATGTCAGTTAGTCATGGTAAATAAGGATAAAGTCCTCTGGAGGGAAAAGTAATTGACTGAAAAAAATATCCTTTTTGATTCTGCGTCATTACAATATAACAAATAAAAAAAGTATCAGAAAGTTTTCCTCTATAGTCATTCGTTTTCCCACATAACACGTGACTAATGGACAATAATTAGTGCTGGCTCCCTGTGGTCGTCATACGCGTACAGTGCTTATGAGACTTCTGTCAGGATAGATGTATCAGTCTGTTTCTGACTCCATGGCTAAAACACCAGCCCAAAAACAACGTGAATACAAACAACGTCTGAAGCAGCAAGGCAGTTATGCACAATGGAAGGAAAAAATAAAAGTGACTATGAGGAAAGGAAGAGCAATACTGAAACAAACAAAACAAGGAAGAGAACTCCTCAAAGCTGAATAAAGGAGATATAAGCAAGCACAGTGGGCAAGACAGAAGATAAGAGATCAAGAAGGGATTGATAAGAATACTCCACCAACAACAGCGGCTTTCGAAAGCGGACAGCATTTTGGAAAGTGCAGAAAACGTGTTGAGGAAGCATTGCCGCAAACTCCACGTAAAAGAAAAGAAATGATTTGTAAGTTAGCAGTTGAAGAGGGATTACATGTTGTAAAACCAAAGCATTCTGTCCCGGTATCAGGGAAACAACTGTCGGAGGAACTTAAAGGTGCAATCATCAAGTTCTATGAGGATGATTCAATATCTTACCAAGCTCCTGGAAGAGATGATTTTATTGAAATCCATGTTCAAGGAGAAACAAAAGAAGTTCACATTAGGTATCTAGTGGTAACATTAAAAGAAGCACATGCACTCTTTCTACAAGACCGAGAAGAAATGTCTGTGGGGTTGACAAAATTCGCTGAATTACGCCCTGCTCACATGTGTCTTCAAAGTCAGATCCCACATAATGTGTGCACATCCATTATACATGAAAATACGAAGTTTTTTCTCAAAGCATTGTGTAAAAATCACGTACTCACTGAGACTGAATTTCGTAAGTTCATAGCACAAGTGGTTTGTGATCAGAAATCAAGTAAGTGTATGCAGGGAGGATGCTCCAACTGCCCGGGATTGAGTGGAGCAGACATTTCGGATGAACTCCCTAATTCTCCATGTGAATGGAAACTGTGGAGTTCACGTAATAGAAGAATGGAAATAGAAGTTAAAAAGGGATCTGTAAAAGACTGCATTGAAGAACTGACCAATTGCCTGCCATGTTTCCTAAATCACGTTTATGTAAAAAGACAGTAATCCGAGGCATTTAAGAAGGCTCAGGAAAATGTTGCAATTAGTGAAGTTGTGATACAGATCGACTTCTCTGAGAACTACACATGCAAGGAGCAACATGAAATTCAAGCTGCCCACTGCAACAATACACAGGTCTCAATATTTACTGCTGTTGCCTGGTATAGGAAAGAAGATATTGGTGAAATTCAGAAACAGTCTTTCGCTTTGGTGTCTGATTATGTATCACATGACAAATATGCAGTTGATATTTGCTTAAGGAATATATTTTTGGAAATATTGGATATTGTTCCAAATCTTGAACTTGTGAAAGTGTTTTCTGATGGAGCTGCTAGTCATTTTAAGCAGAAATAGACATTGAGCCATGTGACATATCTTTCCGAAGTATTTGGAATCCAAATTGAATGGCACTTCTTCGAATCCTATCACGGAAAGGAGGCAGCAGATGCGATTGGAGGACAAGTGAAGAGGAAGGCCTGGACAACTGCGAAAGCAGGAAGCAGGATTCAGAGTGCTGAAGAATTTGTTAATGCTGTTAGAAAGAAAACCAAAATATGTGTTCTTGAGGTTTCTCTGCCTGAAATTGAAGAAGCAAAAGAATTTCTCAACAAAAGATTTGAACGTATTTCACCTATGCCATCCACTCAGCGGGTTCATTATGTGAAAGTATTAGGTTTATATGTTGTGGAATATGCTTTTCTTTCATGTGCGGAAAGTGTCAGAATGATGCACCACTTTCGGAAATAAAAACAGTGTAGTGATATGCGCGTGTACTATGAGGCTACTGCATTTAGCGTTCCTACACTATAAGGAGTCCAATCAAGTACTAGTGTATTACAGGTATGTGCTGTGTGCTGTGTGCTCTCATGTGTTGTCTTTGTTATGGTTTTGAGTCAGCTTTTTATACTTGCAATGACGTAACTGTGATAAGAAATGAGAGCTGTCAACATCTGTTTATATTGCATGACATTAATGCTTCTCCAAAGGATATGATTATTGTCAAAACGATAAATACAATTACACACCCGTATGTATTACATGTATGTAACGTATAATAAGCATCACTATGATTTACCATATGTTATACCATGTAAAACAAAGACAAGGTATTACAATTTTCGCAAATGTCAGTTAGTCACGCTGACCTTTGAATAAATATCTCCAGATGAGAATAACATGCCAAAGCTTTTTTCAGGTCATTTGAAAGCTTAGAAGTTCCTCTCTCAAGTGATTTTTCAGAACAAATCAAATAAGAAAACTTTCAGAGAAAACGGAGGACAAACGTTTGAAGCTGGACCTGCAGTTGACAAAAATGTCAGTTAGTCACGAAAAGTTTAGCGCTCATTATTTAATAATTGTTTCACTTTTGTAAGGTTTATATCTTTCCTATCACAACTGCCAATGTATTCTCTGTCATCGTATGTCGTTAAAATAACATTTTTCATCCTATGTTGGCCATTAGACAGACATTTTAAGAAGAAAATGCAGTGTGAATGTCAGTTAGTCACAAGCGGAATTGCTCTTATATAAAAGTATTGCCAAGAAATCATGCCCTGCAACCAATCTAAATTTGCTACTGCTGCTTTGTGAGGAATTTCTGGGATAATTTCCAGTTTCTGTGTTAGAATATTCCATCTTTTATTATTCGCCTTGTGATGTAGTTCTCGGATTTGTTTGACTTTATGTTTGTTTTTAATTAGTATTTTTATGGATGTGAAGGTGGTGCCGTGGTCGAGCAGTTAGATCGTTCGCGTATCACCAAGGTGGCCCAGATTTGATCTCAGGGACCCACAAGTGCTATTCATGGTGGAAAAAGGTGGCACTTGGGCGGGTTTTCTCCAGGTTCTTTCATTCCACCAACTGCTCCATCATCACCTTTCCAATCGTCCATTGCGCCACATTTTATATCATCCTCTTCCTCACTCTCATACCTGGTGCTGGGCTGACCACCCGCTTCCAGGTCTTCACTCTGTCCAATCCATAGGCTTGTGTGCTCCCCAACAGACATCTGACTCTAGGCATAGGCTTGTAAGTCCTGGGGGCTACCGTACAGGGAGGGTAATCAGATAAAGAATTCTTATGGATGTGAAAGGTAAATTTTTCATTGTGTTTTAAATTAATTTAGAACCATTTTATGCAAGAAGTCAGGAGTTTCATTCCTAGGAATTCACAATATGCAGATAGGAAATTAAATTTAATTTAATTTCCACCTTAACTGAATTTTTTTCTATAGATCTTGCAGTTGCTGAATCTTTTGGCTGCATTCTTGAACTTGGCTTAACATCATTTTATATGAATTTATTGCATAAATAACAAAGTTAGAGTCTGAGAATATGACAGCCTTTTGAAATTTATCTATTCTGTATAATAGTTTCTGAAGAGAGATATGAACTGCTGCTATTTCTGCATGAAAATTTGTTGTATGGTATCCAACAGGCTGATAAAATGAGAATAACACATGTGTAATTCCTGAACCTGAATTGTTATTACTAGTATGCCTATCTGAGTATATATGCAGCCATTATTCTGGTGGGCACTTCATGTTCACAGTTTCTAATGACAGCTTGGAAGTTTCAGAGTTTGTAACTGGTTCTTCTAAATATAGTTAATGTTTATTGGTTGAAAGGTTAGGGGATTTTCTCTGGTCACAATATTCTCTTTTGATTCAGGAAGACTGAGTTTTGCTTTTATTTTTGTAACTTTAGATAGGAAGTTTTTTTTGTGCTATAAATTTAATTGGTTGAAATAGTTTTTTCTCCGAATTTGTTGCTTTTAGCCACAACATTTTTTCATGGTGCATTGGTGCCTGCTGTTCTAATGTTAAACATTTGGAGGGTTCTGAGTTAAGGCTTGTATTGCTGATTACAGTTGATTTTGTTCCACCACGGCTTGATTTTGACATATTTCTAGCCTATTTAGGTTAGAATTATAATTTTTATGCTGCTATTGTAGACTAGTGTTGGTTTTACATATGTTTTGTAAGTAGCGTTCAAGGTTTGTTCATTGCGCCTGCATTTCTCTCCATCTAATCTTTTCAAAACTGAAAATCTGGTGAACATGTGACCTGAGAAATGTTTCTAAGTCTGAAACTTCGCCAATGCACATGCGCAAGCAGACTGAAATGAAAGATCTCAACTAGTCCTACTGCTTCTTGTATTGCAGCCAACATGTACCTTTGTAACCACCATAGCCAACTTCTTCAAAAAATCTCCAGACATGTGCACATGAATTGTGTGATACATGACAAGTGGAACCAATTAGCATCCAGTAATTTTTGGAAAGTTGCTTGCTTGTGTGCAAACAAACATGGTTGGATCAGAATAAAAGTTATTGCTCAAACAAATCTTATTGTATCACGGAGTCATATGATGTAAAAATAATGGAGTGTTGGATAGGAGAATAATTTGTAAGCTTGGGGACAGTATCTGACTGGTTCAGTTACTGTTGTGAAGTGTACATGACCTCCACTGACATTAAACATATTGCGAAAGGTATAACTGGTGGTCCTGCACACATACTTCAGGTCAACAAATGCAAGATAGGTTAGTGATGGGTCCTTGCAATGATAGATTTGTAAACAAATAAGATGCAGGTGATGATAAGACCTAATAACAATAGAGATGCAAACATACTCTACAACTTAATCAGGTGACATGAAAATCTGGATACTCACATTTGTATTTTGCACTCAGGGGTCTCCGTCTAGGGGATATGTGAAAGGCGACCACAAGGTACCCAAGCTGAGCAGAGCATTACTTCCACTTACTGGTGTTTTGCTCCTCACTGTAGCTTTTCTATCTGACCTTACCTTGGTCATATCTTGTTCTCTTCCGACCCTGATGCTATTAGGGTTCCTGAGGGCTAGGGAGTCTTTATTTTTCCAACCTCTCCATTTCTCTATAAAACCTTAACCCCTAACATGCTGACCTGTCATGGTATGTAATACATGTCAGTGAATTTACTTTGATAATTCTCCCGGTCAGGTCGGTGAGACCCGTAAACTGACAGGTGTGGTCCTCCAGACATTCTGGGGGTTGTGAGAGAGCAATGTAACTGCTAAAACATAAAAATATGGAGCTCTCTAAAAAGCGGTCACTATTACTGCTAAATCTCTTCTTCCATCAGTGAAAAATATTGGAGAGCAAGAGGATTAATGACTTCATTGTCAGAAATCCAGCATTAGCTAACAAACAAACAACATTTGTATTTTTGGCATGCTGACTGCAGACCCTTTCTAAGAACTTATGGAAGCTATTAGGTAGAGCTACCCTGTAGTGTAGTGATTAGGTTAAAGTTTAGGCTAGAAGTGGCTAATGAACTAGTATTTAGTGTACACAGCTAGTCAGTATAATTTAGGCCAAACAATGTACTAAGGTAGTGTAATTTACAGATAAAAAAGACTGTTGGCTATATTGTTTTAAGTGAAGCAAAAACTAAGATTTAGCTGCACTGCATTCTTCAATACAGTTACTGCACAAAAAGTAAATACATAAAGAGTTATAAACCTCAAAGTCATGTTAAGAAAATGACCTCCAGCATCATGCTACACTAAAATAATTTTAAAAGCATATTACATCACAAAATGCCAAGCTGCACTTGAAAAAATTCTTGCATCATATGTTGGAAAGTTGAGCCAAAAATCTTTTTGTTGTGTTGCTTGAATATGATTTTTCCAAGATAATTTTGAATAAAAAGATCACCCCTAGGTATTTTGTTTGATTTAATTGTTTCAGGTTCATTTTCTTATAGTAACAAGATATATAAGATCAGAAAGCACTATAAAATGATGCACTGAAAGCTTTAAAAAGGTTTTCAGCAAAATAAATGTAAGTAAACAAGACTTTGTGCTCATCAAACTAATAGTCTACAAAATCTTGGACACGGTGGGTATGCAATTGGCAGTGCCTTTTACAAGTCTTAAAAAAATGAACATTTTTGAATTGCTAGACTTTGTGAAATAAGAACTAAATTCTCCTGTTGTGAATTATATGGTCTTTTGTCTATTTTTCAATAAAAAATTATTAGAGAATATATCTGTTGATGAATGAAAGCATCTACTCCCCAAGGATGTTTTGAAATTCATATTTACTGTGACCTTTAAACCATCAATAAGTAGCATGTCATATCAATTTATCTGCACATTCTCCATTATTACAGCTTCCTCTGAAAGGCAAAAGATTACCTTCACAATTCAGTGAAGAATGGAAGACTGCTGTTTTCTGGTACAAATGCCATTGAAAAAAAACTGGTTGACTTATTAATGAGCAGAGTTTTAAGGAATGAATAACTGATACTTTTGCATCCAAGAAGAACTGATGAAGAGTGCTGCATAAATGAATATAAGGTAAGTAGGTGTTTTCATTTAACTCAGCATTTACACTTTAGCATTGCCACTAACAAAAACTCAGACTGCATAAAGACAAACACTTAGTGCTCAACTACAGAGGAAATAAACTGAGAACTGCTAGAAACTTCTGGGAGAAAATGATTTCAATAAGAAAGAATAAAATTTATCAGCAGTATATCACAGTTTGGAAAGTAACCAATCACCAGTTTTTGTTTCTAACTGACTAAAAATAGTTGAGAAATAACTGATATATCTGATCAGTAAAATTCCTTCAATCAAATCATGAAAAGAATACTTATTTTAAGATTTGAAACACACATATTGCAGAGAAATATTTAATTATAAATAGCAACATCTCTATGCTGGTAGTGGGGTTCAACAGACAATCATACATATACAAAAGGAAGCTCATTCTAGTGTCTTTGATATTCTGAGCAAAAATGATTATGATAAGTTTTGGGTATTTACAAAATTAGTAACATTAAACAATATCCTAAAACTGTTGATGAATACAATGTATAGTCATGTTGTATTTACCTTCTTTAAGGTGTATATACATATAGATATAGTACAAAAGTTACAGAAACAGTAAATAATTCTTTAACATGATGAAGATCAAGCAGCAAAAAGCCTAGGCCATTGAGGATATTGCTTTCTAAAACTACACACACTTTACACAATATCTTCAAAACTATTGGCAGGTGCAATGCATGGCAGCAGGGCAACTATCTTTTCTCAAGTGTGAAACCATATGAAGACTGAACAGTAACTATTAGGGGAGTTTTCAATATAGCTTTTGAATGATAGTACGAAGATGAAACATAGGATCATCACCAAAGGAGCAGAAAGCACAGCAAGAATTCTTCCTGCTAGTACATAAAAAAGAAAAATAATAGGAAAGAAAGTGTGCCAATTCAGAAGTGAGAACAAAGAAAATATATAAGAGCTTATTAAGTTAAGATGACATGAGTTGCAATAAAATTGAAATACAAATAAAATTATTCACTTTTATGAACCAGTAACATAAAAAGAAAGGAGAAAACCATTACACTGGACGACATAACTTTGCTCACATACTCAGTATTTACTCTATTCATTGTGTTTATCAATTGATAGTTGGCAAGAATCAAAACAACAAAGAAAGAAAGGGAATAAAGGGGAATGGAATGTAGATATATGTTATCCGAGGTTATAATTGGGTACAGTTATGTTTTTAAAACTAATGTCAGACCTCACAAATGTTACAACACTGAAGTTCCCTGTTCTGTTTCATACTACAGTGTCATACTCAGTAATTAGAGGCTCAAATGTAAACAGGAGAATATGTTAATATTTATTGTTTTGGCTATTTTTGCATCTGATTTACACATACACAAACTCCCATAACTGAAAGAGGACTGGAACTTGCATTCCTCTGTGCCACAGAACACCTAAATTAAGTGAGACAATGTTTTTTTATAGTGTTTAATGTCAGCTTTTATTACATATGACACCGCAGGCAGTGACACTGATTATACATGGAATGAAGATGAAGCATTGGTGGAATGAGATGCAGGGGAAACCAGAGAACCCAGAGGAAACCCACCCCTGCACCGCTTTGTCCACCACAAATCCCACATGCAATTGCCTGGAATCGAACCCAGGCCGCTTTGCTGAGAGGCAAATGGTCTAACCACTCAGTTACAGTGCAGCCATGCAGCAATGTGACCCAACTTTTAGGCTTTCAATGTTCATTGTAATTGTTATAATCTACAAAGAAGATTAGTTAATTAAAACACAATGAATTAATGAGAGAGAGGGGGAAGGAGTGAGGGAGAGAGAGAGAGAGAAAATTATAACTGACATGCATTTTTATTCTATGGAAAAACTGGTAAAAATTTTACTGAAGCAACAGTCATGAAAAGATATGAACCCATGAACCCTACATTTTCATATTGCAACTGTGTATCTTGACTACATCACCCTATTAGTGATCTTCTCCCAATCAATTGTCACTTGGATAAAAAATTAGGAGACTCAGTACTAGTGCTGATACAGTGGCATCAATATTTGAATCATTACGAGGTGGAATCAGGACTGAAAAATTCAATGCCATAGCCGGGATTTGAACCACAGATCTTCCGCTTATTGAGCCGCTGCTCTAACCATTAAGCTACCATGGCCAACTTGCCAGTATGACATTAAGTTCTCCAACTGATTCATACTATCCCGGTTAGACCACAAGGGAATCTCACATCAGAGATAATATCCTAAGGGTGACTTACAAGAGTAAGTACTTTATGTCCCGGGCTTAAGTAACCTTTGTTGGCATAAATAAAATAATAATTTGAATCATTGTTTAATCCTATGCATTATGCATCACAGGTACATTCTTCAGCAGAAAGCACTTAGCATGGCATGAGAAAAATAGCAATGTTTGGACTATGCTTCAGCAATATATGTAATAAAGATCTAATGGCATAGAATAAACTCTGTGTCATGTTCATTCTTCACAAAATAAGTGGAAAACAGTCCAACTTATGTCTCACAATAATCAAAAAAAGAAACACCTTAGACTTTCTTGGGTGATGCACCTCTACAAAACTTCATACTTTATAGACTTAGTTCTTGAAGTTAACAAAAGGAATAATATGTAAAAATGTTTATTTCAGAGGAAATGTTAGTAACTAGTAACCTTTTATGTAAAACCACTGGGCAGCACTGCACTTCTGCAAGTGACCCTTTCTGAAACTGTCAAAAGTTCACTTTTGGCCACTTTCTGTAGGATGCATCCCATACATCTTTACCTCTTTGGTTGAAAAAAAACTTCACCCCTTAAGCCAGTTTTGTATTTTCAGAAACAGATAGTACAAAGCTGTACCATGATCTAGAGCACACTGTTCCAGCTTGAGTGCGCACCAGCAAGTAGTGGAGTACTCATGACACACAGGAGTCTGCATGCATCTTGTTATCGGGGCAAGCTGTCTTCACTGCTGAATGAAATGTCACATAATGGTACTGTATGTTCTATTTCCTTGCTAAATTCAGCACCTTTTGTCATACAAGACACTGCAGGAGTTCGTCCTTTTTGGTAAACAGAAACTATTCTTCCCAAGAAACAGTCAATAGGCCTCCCTGGCTTGGCATAGTGACGTATGTTATGAGAAATGACATAACTTCAAGTGTGGTAGGAAGCACAATGGCTTCACCCAGTGACTTATCAGCTGTCATGCTCCACCCTCCACCTGGGCTCCAAGCACTGTTTCTATGTATGCACAAATACTCACACTCAGCCAAGCTGAGCTGTAACAGATTGATCTAGAAAATGCAGAGGAAGAAAAATGTCAGGACTCTACATGCTTTAAACAGAAATTTGCTCACTTCAAAGGTACAGAGTACTGGGGACATTTTAATGATGCAGAACCGCATTCTTGCCTTTTATGCCACAAATGAGGCGACTTTCACAGCAATGTACTACAAAGACACCTATGAATGACAACACATTTTCTTATTGAGAGTTTAACCTTTAGGAATGAATCCATAATATATCAAAGAAGACTTCAATTGTAACCTTTCCCTTAGATCCCTTAAGAAAACTATTTTTGTCATGGCGAGTAATATCTTGATTGAACTATCAATCAGTTCTCCTGTAATTGTGTTCACTCTATCTGCTGCTCATTAGTTAACATTGGTGTACAACTACACAGAAATACAAACAGAAAAGAGGATCAGAAAAGGAGCAGAACAGGAAGGTAAATATGGCATGCACTATTAATTGAGAATGGTAACAGGAAGTAGCAATACTAGCCATTTAAAGGACTTAGAGCTCTCTAAAGAGAGCTCTAGCAGCTGTTATTGGTCATGACTTCCTTGACCATCTACAATAAATACAGATATGCACAATAAGCATACAGTGGATTATGATCCAAAATGAGAATGAAAAATATGAAACTTGACTTTCTTATTGGCATTCCTGGGTTTCGGAGAGCTTCCTATTGATTGTGCATGCTTGCATTTGGGTAAAAAAGATATTAACTTGTTTTCCATTCTGGATCTTGTTCCCAGGCAATTATACATTGAACTTCAGTTTCCACAGAACATATGTTATAGTTTCAAATAATAATGGATGACAGGCTGTACAGAATATGGAAAGTTCCTTAAAAGTTTGCCACATCATCTATCAGCTGTCCTCAGTCTCTGGAAATCAGTTCTTTATTTATTGCCAATCTGGGTCTTCTTGCACACAGATAATCTTCTAATTTTTTTTGTAGTGTTTAATGCTCGCTTTTACATGTGGCACCACAGACAATGACACTGATGACACATGGAATGAAGATAGAGCATTGGTGGAATGAGATGGCAGGGGAAACTGGAGAATCCAAAGGAAACCCTGCCCCCTGTGCCACTTCGTCCACCACAAATCTCAGATGGGGTCATCTGGGAGCAAACCCAGGCCACTTTGGTGAGAGGTGAATGGTCTAACCACTTGCCATGGCACAGCCTAATCTTCTAATGAAAGCCAACCATCTTATACATGCTTTGTGCTGCTCATGCACTTGGGTTTGGGTTCATGATATTGCTTCCTCTTCATAGATTTAGTGTATCATAGTAGCTGCCTTGCCAACTTAACAAACCATTTAGGTTCACTTGTTCTTTAAGGATGACTTTAAAATAGTCTTGAATCTGCATCAGTATGTCCCCATCTTATCAAGTTATCACTTCAGGTTAAGTCTAATTATGCATTTTATTTATCGTATTAATATCTCAAATGACATTTTCAAGCATTTTTGAAAAATAAATAGTAAAAATATTTTCCATGTGAAGAGTTCCCTGGGCTGGTGGAACTCAACAAAACTGTTTATGTTAGACTATTGAAAGGTGCTGGACTTGATATGCAGTATTAGAGCTTTAAACAAACACTAGTACCTTGTATATATTATTAACAATGTTTATTTATACTTACTGGCTGAAATATCTCAACCAATGCACATAAATAGCAATAATAAAAACTGTAGTATCAATGTAAGTTTACAAGCACTCCATTTTGCATAACTGCATAAGAATTGTTACAGTAATAAAGAACTTACATATTCAGCATAGGACTCTTCTGGGCAGGAGGCTGCATGTGAGGAGGTGTGGTGATGATAGCTAGTTGTTGAGAATTACTGGCAAGTTGTGAGCATGAGTTATCGGTCTCCTTTCCCATTTGCTGCTTATTTTGAATCTCCTTCTTCACTGTCTCACTATCTGTTGCACCTACGGTTGATGAGCGTGGACGCAGTGCACCGGCACCAGTGTCTGTTACATTGCTCTCAGGCACTTCCAAAGCAGCAGGAGCAGGAGATAGTCTGGTGGTAGGGCTGCCATGTGCAGATGTTGGCAAATCCTGAACAGTTACCAATATGCTGTATTTATACCATGTTATTTCAAATTTCAATAATCTAGGGAAACATTAAAGAGAATACTGCAACTACTTTTGCCTTTGTGTTAAGAAACAGTATTACAGTATTTATACCTGTTATGGTAATAAATCATTGAAATCTGAAACTTTCACAAGCTTGAAAGGAAAAATCTGATATTTTGCAGCATGTTTTAGGTACATGCAATATTTGTATTAATCTTCAACATTCTATGCATAATTAATAAAATGAAACAGTATTGCATATCATAATGCAACAGATAATTAACCAACACTCATATCACCACTATAATTGTAGCACCATCAGAGACCCGTGTTGTGAGTAGTGAAATGGCAACTTATGTAAACTGCAACACAGACACATTCAAATGTATGCAATGTTACACAGTGTAAAGTAATGTTAATTTTAAGAATTTGTTACATGTAAGATAGTTCAATGAGTAAAGCTGTCTACAAACAGGAAAGGCATAAAATACTGAGGGGAGAGCTAAAGAATTTCGGTTCTCAGGGATGTAGAACATAAAAAAATGATTGGAACTAAAGTGTGAATGGAAGATATTTATGAACCTGAGTGCACCAAATAAGAGTCACTAATTTTTTGTGTCTAACATTGGAGGGAATTCTTACCACAAAACATGTGTAAGTAAAGTTATTTTGGACAGCAAAAAGACAATAAATACAATGGGTCAACCTAAACACCTTTCCTTCAAGCATCCTACTAAGAAATACTTGTTCGACTGATTAAAGCTGGCTAGCCCAAAATTAAATATGTATATGAGAACCCAAACATAGCTAAGTCAAATTTGCAGATAACACAGGTAAATTATGATACAAAAACCACAGGATGGCCAGTTATCCAGAAGTGAGCCACATTTTGAGGGAGAAGTTCAGAAAGTACTGCACATATTCTTTAAGGTTAAATGTATATTAAAAGTCAAATGCAGATATAACACTAGTATGGCTGTGAAGTTTATCTTCTAATGTTGAAAATGTTTGTCTTAATGTAAAACCAATCAGAAAGTTGTTCCTGAAAGTACTGAAATGTGTGTCATGGTGGTGCTTGTGGTTACTGGCCTCATACTATGAAAATGTCAACTGGCATAAAATACACATTTCTATTAACAAAAGCAAATGTTTGTGGTAATCTGCAAGATGCAGAAAAAGCATTGGTGAAAGCCAAATGCAAAAAGGTCTTGGAAAAAATAACCTTAGACAAAAACTGCAACAAGTGCCCCCCCCCCCCAAAAAAAAGATCTCTTAAACAAAAAGATGTAGTATATAGTAAAGCCAACAAAGGCAACAAAATTGTAACACTAGACAAATCAGAGAACATCAATAGAATGAACCTCGTAAGCATAGAAAATACCCAAAAAGCAAATCCAACACAATTAATACACTAACCAGGAAAATCAAAGAAAGAATAAACACCTGCTCTGCAATAGACCAAAAAGAGAAAGCTAAAGTGATTCCAGACAACCAAATCCTTTTGAGAATCTATGGTTTACCTAAAATATACAAACCAGGCAAATCCATGAGACCAATTGTCCACAATGTTGGTGCTCCAACGTATGAACTGTCTAAATGGTGAGTCCATAAGTTCAATTCTTTCCAGAAATTTGAAAGCCACAGTATAAAAAACTCATTTGATCTGGTTAAAAAAACTTAAAAATGTTCATGTTAAAGAAAACAGCACACTGCTCTCTTTTGATGTGCAGTCATTATTCTCCAGCACACCCACCAAAAAGTTAAAAACATCTTCTGAAATATTGGCTAAACACTTGCACAGAATTAAATAGAAGAATACACTAATTTAACTGTACCTACTATGCATTTCAGACAACTATTTCACAATCAACAACCAGGTTTTCCAACAAAAAAAAAGGCCTAGCAATGGGAAACCCACTTTCACAGATTTTAGCAGACCTGCTCATGAGTGACCTGGAAATGGGGACTACAAAAGTTTTCCCATGTATCTTACAGACCTGGCACCAGTGGATGACATATTTGCCATCATCCCTCAGAAACACAATGAGAACTCCTCAAAACTACTAAACCTTTAAGAACTCTCTTTAAAATTTACCACAGAAATTGAATCTGAGCAAAAACTCCTATTCTTAGATCTAAAAATCCAAAAATACAATGGAAATTTTGCTTTTGGCATATATAGAAAACCTATGCATACAGATCTTGTTGAATTCCACTTTTTTTTGGAGAAGTAGGTAAAGAAGCCTATGTATCAGACTGTTGAAAACAGTATAATGATGTGGTTTTGGATTATAACCATTGGATTTTATCTGCATGCATAGGCTTTCTCTATATACCTAACTCCCATTCCTAGACCTAAAAATACAAAAATGGAATGGAAGTTTCACTTTTGGCATATAAAGCTGAATGAAATGTCAACATACCTTACAAAGTGCTGCATTCATGGGCAGACTAAGCTCCTTTACAATTGGACCAAAATCATCACGAGATCCCTTACGTTTAAGAAGTTGATCAAAAGAACTGGTAAGAGAACGCTTGGCCTTCATAAAGATTGTGCTGCCTCCTAGGTATTGATTCAGAAACTCGCTACGGTTCTCTGCTGTATCATGGGTGTGGCGTGCTTGTTTTGCCTCGCAATGGGCTCTCAAAAGCATCATTAGAAATTCATTCTGCTCCCGCAGACTTGATGTATCTGCACCATGGAACTTGGTTAAAATTTCAGACTGCTCCTCTTCTGGAAGTAGCTCAAGACGACGAAAAATGGTGGCTTGAGTCCGCTTATCATTTTGACCTGAAAATAAATTTCAATGGTTATTATGCTTCTATAATTTCTGCATTTTGGTTATCTTTAATGAACTGATTTAATCACTTTGTGCTATGCTTAACACTACTTATTTTCAGAATGTATTTAATGAGGTGCTGTTCACCTCCTCAGCTGCCTGTCAACTGTTGGACCTCTTGAAAGTTGGGGCTTTTTACAAAGACCTTGGTTAATATAGTTCTTAAAGAGGACCATCAATTTCAAAATTTTCTGTGTAGGCAGCAAAATGCATCTGCAAAGGAAAATTTTGATTGCTGCTTTAATCAATCCTTTTCTGGAATGCAATCTTTGTCCTTTAGGAAGCTTTTCAGATCCACACAATAAAAGTCATTAAACATCCTACACAAATCCATATGTAGGATGTTCAATACTTTCCCACTTCCTCTTGATTATGTATTATTTAAGTCCTTTGCCAGCTCCAATGCTCTGAGATGCTCAGGATTTAATGTTCTCTGCTGGGCTAAACACTCCAGAATGTTCCTGCATACATGTGTGTTTAGAAGTCACACTGTGACTGGGGCTGAACAAGGCTAAAGCCTCACATAATGCAATCCCTTAATAAGCATTCTTGCATATATATGAACATAAATAAGCACTAAACTCTAGCATAAGGCAAATATATTTAGTGTGAAATATTAAAAGTGCCAACTCAGATTAGTCTGAGACAGTGGTTTCAATTTCTAGTCCATCCCATAAAATTCTAAAAGATGTGGAAATTTTACAAATTTTAGAAGAAGAAAAAGATGAAGAAGTAAAGTAGAGGAGGGAAAGGAAGAGAGGGCGAGGAAAAAGAGGAGGAGAGGGAGGAGAAGGAGGAGGAGCAGAAGCAAAGACAATGATTTCTGAGGTCAGTGAATGTCAGACACAACTATGTTAAGATTTCGTGTACGTTGAGTACGAAATGTAACATATGTATTCAGTCATTCAGTATGACCTTACGAACAAATCAACATGTACAGCTTATAATTCCAAGAAAATAACCTTCACTGCCAGTTTATATCTACATCTTAAAAGCATACAGGTAGGAAAAGCAATTTGCCTACTAGAACTGCATCCTCTAGTCTTTTTCATCACTTAGAGAAAGCTTTGGGTAGTGAGAAAAAGAGAGGTCTCTCTTGGAAGAAGTAAACTGACAACTTAAAAATGCAGATTGTTTGATCTTGTGTTGTGTCATGTAGGGTGTTGTTTGGAGTACTATCAGCAGTGAAATGTGCAAATGGAAAATTAGACAAGTTTGTCAATGTATGTTTTTAAGCATTTTGGGAATAAAATATAAAAAGGATTTCATCTGTATTTTTTAAATTTATTTTAATGATTTCTCCCCACCCCCTCTACAAAGGATATGGCTAGATATAAGTATAGGTTATACAATGAAGGAGGATACCTCACATACAGCTACTTTCACAGCTCTATTAAGCCTACCACCCCCTTGGAGGAATGCATGAAGTGATGGAACTACAGAAAGCTGCAGGCAAAGAACCACAGAGTTGCATAAAAGATCCTAACATTTCCTAGCTTGAAGACCCAACCCACCACTGGAGCTTCCTAGTATGGACAATGAAAAACTCTTGCAACCAGGTAGCCCTGTTGGCATACATGGGAGCTTCCTTGAGCAAGCGTGTGTGCCCTCTGTTCTGTACTACCTCACACTGCAAAGCCTGGATGCACACCTGAAATATAGAAGGAAATGGAACAAAGGGGAACTGAGATAAAGGAAATTGTGGTAGAAGAGAAACCATCACAGCATTCATCTACTGACCAAGGAAAACCACAAAAAGAAAGAGGTCACAGGAATCAAACCTGAGACTTTCTCTATACTACCCTCACACATTAGCATGGAGCCAGTTTGCTTTGTGAGGAAATTGTTTAGTCTACAGGTGATTGAATTTAAATACCCATTTAAAAATTGCAGCTTTTCTTGACCATGCACTAATGCTTTAAATGGGAACAGGAAGATATTAAGTCTTTAGGGGAAAAGCAATGCTAACATAGCATTCAAAAGTGAATGTAGATTATTACATTTCTCATTTGTGTCCTGTGCAGACCATACCATGATGAGCTTGTGTTAGCCACTTGGTCATTCTGAGAACCTGCAATTCAAATAGTTGATATACACAAAAAACTGAAGAGGTCACTTCTCAGGTGCTCATGAGCCACAGTTTGGACATCAAGTAACATAGGCCAGATGTTGCACAGCACCTATGACATTTTGTGTCCCCCACCAAAAAAGGCAAGTACCATAAAGATGAAACATTTGCAAGATGCTCAAAGGTCTTTTTTAATCTTCAAATACCAGTCAACCACCTCCAAAGATTGTGCCTGTACTTTCTTAACATGTACACACAGGCTGGTCCCATAGCTCAGTCAAGAGGTCCCAGTTTCGGTTCCCAACTGTTAGGGTAGGAATCTTTCTCTACCCAAGATTATTTCCTATCCTCCCTAGGGTCTGAAAGTATGAATGTGTGTGTAATCCACAATATAGTATAAAAGCCAAAGACCCAAAAACCCAATTATACAAGTTCTCTGTGGAGATTTCCCGCCAAAATTTCTTAGGTGTCTTTCACAGCAGGCAGGCATTTCTTATGGCTCTGTGTGAAGAGCTACCAAATTATTGAAGTTAAAATCATATATATAACTATGGCACATGCTATCAACCAGATGATCCTGTAATTAGGCGCACATTTTGTGAGTGGAGTCTCAATACCGTACAAATGGTGAAATATACCCATATTTAATATTTTTCTCAAATGAGGCTTGGTTCCACCTTCATACATATGCGTGTACAAAATAATAATCATTGGAGCTCCAACAAACCTAATAATGTTGTAAGTGTTGTTTAGTGTTATTAATTGACTCACCTTTTAAATTAAAAAACCTAATATTGTTCATGAAGCGCCTCTCCATGATGAAAAAATTTATATGAGCAGACGAGGAGTTATAGGGCCAATCTTTTTTTTTAAATCAACAGTTGACACCCCTACATGTTTATACAATTTTGCCCCCATTTCTGGAGCATTAACAGAACAGGGAGCGTAATTCTGCCTTTTTTCAACAAGGCTGCCAAAGCTCATGTGGCCAATATTTTAATCAGAACAATTGGAAGTGTGAGTAAGCATAGGCTCTCATGACTTAAGTTGATAATTCTGTAAGAAACTTCCAGGCTGAATTCCCAATGGTTAACGGTTCAGATGCAATTGCATCTTCATCGAGAAGACTTCATCCAGTCACCAATGATGTTCACCACAGTTCTGGACAAAATGTCTGGACCCAGTTACTCCAGCAGACCACAGCAAATCAGCCTGGAAGTTTCTTCTAGAACTAATTGGATGTGTGTTTGCGCACCAACTCATTTGTAAAGATTTGTGGCACCTTTGGTCCTCTGACCTAACCTCTGCAATTTCTACCTCTGCAGTAAATGAAACCTACATACCCTGGAAGAATTAAAACAAAATATCTGCCAGGTAATTTCTAGCATTTTTCAATGTAAACTACAGTGAGTGATGGACAGCTTCCTAAAGAGATGCCAAAATGTATGCACACGTAGGTGGCCTGTTGCAGCACCTCCTTGCATAAGTTTGGCAAGTAAAGCTTTAAAAGTAGTTTTGAAAATGTTATATGGTTGAATCATTCTATGATAGGGGTAGACGGTAATGAGCACTGATAATGCAAAGAGGAGAAGCACGACACAGCTGGTTCTTAGCTTATTGGCTCTCCCAGTATAATTATGCTTGGAATTTTCTTCACTATGTTTAGTCTTTTTTTTTTTTACTTAGAATGGACTTTCTTTCAGCATGACTTAAGATTTTAAAAATCAGCTGCTAATTGTCAAATGAAACTATGCAGGTGTGCTCCACTTACTTTCAGTGCAGTTTTGGCACTGAGCTTTACAATATATTTGTTATGCAAAAAGCTCTTTAGTTTCGTAAGTAAATAGCAACTAAGTTTATGAATCTGCAAACTGGCTTTTTTCCCGCAAGCATCTTGTACCTTTTGTAAAACTAACACATACCTTCAGCTTCAGCACAGAGCTTGTGATACCATACCATTGGGCAATGTTCACATGAGAGAACAGGTTGCTTTTCTCTCCTTTGGGCCTCTGAAGTTGCAAGGAATGCCTGGGTTATTGCTGCAAAAATAAAGTTTTAATGCAGTACTAACATGAAATTAAATACACAATTACACAACTTTTTCTTTTTTTTAGGTCAATGTTTATAGCAGGAGCATTTAAGACTTTATATTATAACCAAAATTAAGTAATGTGGGTTATCACATGTTATCACACCCCTAACATGCTGACCTGTCATGGCATGTAATACGTCCTCTGATTGGTAATCAGAGGATATGGTCGGTGAACTTACTTTGTTGATTCTCCCGGTCAGGTCGGTGAGACCCGTAAACCAACGACAGGTGTGGTCCTCCAGACACTCTGGGGGTTGTGAGAGAGTGATGTGACCACCAAAACATATAAATATGGTGCTCTCTAAAAAGCGGTTACTATACTGCTATTGCTCTATCAATATATTAAATATTGGAGAGCAAGAGGATTAATGACTTCATTGTCAGAAATCCAGCATTAGCTAACAACAACAGTAATGTGGGTGTGTTTATACATTTTATTAAATACAACGTTTCACATTTTGAGATGTCTGTGATTTAGATTGATCCTGACAAATTCATTTGTGTATTCAGATTTAAATAAATTGAACTATTGTAATAGTTAGGCATAAAATTAATAGCTTTTTCCTCAAAACTGTCTGTTCAAAATAATTATTCATTTGTTGATAATTTTAAATATTGCTCTAAATGTTACACCTGACACAGAACCTCTGACACAAAGAATAGTGCAAGAAATAGAAATTCAAGGGTTAAAAATTTAGAATTATCAAAGATTTACCTCAAAGTATTAGACATGCTTTAACACTAACACCCATCAAGGTATCTTTGATAGTAAAGCCCTATTCCTTGAGTAAGCAAATTTCCTACCCTCTTCTAGGCTTTCTTCATTCAGGAATGGAAGAAGTATTCCTATTCTCACTACAATTGCAGACTATCAGGATTGCCAAACTTTCCTCACACAATGCAGATTTGATGGGTTCAAAGGATTATAATTAACTTCAAGCATAAAAGAAGAATTACATATTTAAACATTAATTTTAAAAAATCTATTTTGCTGAAGAAGCAAAAATGCATGTTAAGAGGAATGAGAACTAATTGGAAAGTGAGGAAATTGTATACAATGTTAAAAAATTAAAAGTAGTAGCAAGTTTCAAGCTGGATTTCCAAGAGAACATGCTATAACACTTACAAGCTACTAACATAATTACAACAAATCTGTGAAAAAGTGTGTTCCTCAGATAAGCTTCTCTTCATTCATCGCATTAAAAATTAACTACCGAGTCCCACATCACAACAAAGCTCATATGCCTTGTTAGTACATAGTGTAAAAAATGAATGAAAATCCTTACTTTTGATACTGAAGTTAAATCAATTAAGTTTGTTGCCATGAAGGAAAGAAGGGTTCAACTTATGTTCAAAGTTAGGGTCGATGCTGATCATTGCCATTGTAACTACTATAGAGTGGTCCATGACATTCTCCACGCCACTCAGCAGCATGTGTCATTCCCAGTATATGGGGTCCACTACAATCAATTAGATTGGCTATTAAAATTACAGTTTTCATATTCTTGACTAGAGAAGGTGTTGAAAATGTCCTACTGCAGCTACAAAAATTTACATAACTCACCTTATCTTTAGGATATAAACTGTCTATTATTGTCACTCTGTAGGGCTAAACTTTAAGAATTTTAGTGGCTATATGTACTGTGGTTTTTGAAACGCCTGTAACTTGTGCGAGGTGGCAGAAAGTTTTATGAGAAGAATATTCTAACTTTTATCCTATAATTCAGTTTTTCCTCAGCAACTACACATGGGATTCTCTTTGAATGTTTATTCAGAATTGACTCTCACCTCCCTATGAGGCTTAATATGGTGGTCTTAAGTGGATCAGAAACACCAGGAAATTCATTTAGAAAAGTTGTACTTTTTTTCACAATTGGTCTTTCTGAAGTAACACTTGACAAGAAAAATCCTTAGTTGTAATGTAAACTTTTGTGCTGCCATATTAACCCTTTTAATAGGCAATTTTATCCTGTGATTGTTACAAGTTTGCTGTTGTATGCATAATAATATTTTATGGGTATACTCTACACAAGCCTTTCATCAAGTTTTTATTCTCACTTTTTTCAAAAACATCAGGGTAGGAAGTATACTTCCCATGGCCTATATGAACATACATAATATGCAAGGGAGAAGTCTTAGGTTACATCAAACATTTACAGAATACACATGTCCTATGCTGTACGTAACTGCTATATTATAATAAAGCTACAAAAAGGTAAAATTATGTTGTTAGCTAATGCTGGATTTCTGACAATGAAGTCATTAATCCTCTTGCTCTCCAATATTTTTCACTGATGGATGGGGCACTAGAAGTGGCCGGGCATATTTGAAGGTGGTCTCGATCCATTTCCTCTTGCAGATCACATAGAGGACAGAGTGGTGAAGAATATATCCCAATTCTGTTTAAATGTTTTGCCAGACAATCATGTCCTGTAATCAACCTGAAGGTTGCAACTGCTGTTTTCGAGGATACTCAGGAATCACTGTTTGAATGTTTGGTAGTTCCCATCTTTTATTCTTTGATTTTTCATAGTAATATTTTGCAATAATTTTTTTGAATTCAGAGTTGACTAATCTTTTAGCTGCATAAAATGGTAGATTAACTATAGATTTTTGTACACCGCTGGTACCCTTTTTTGCAAGAAAATCAGCTTTCTCATTACCACTCAGTCCACAGTGAGCAGGTATACATTGGAAGACTAGGTGTTTTTGAAGTACTATTAGATGGCTAAGCATCTTCCAACATTCTATAATAGTTTGGTTTTTTGGTGACAACTTGGAAGTAATTGCTATAATTGCTGCCCTGGAATCTGAGAGAATAACTGCTTGCTGAAAATGTGAAATTCTGTACAAAAGATTTTGTAGGGCCATTCGAATTGCTTCAATTTCTCCATCAAAGTTAGTAGTTCCATAACTTAAAGATTTGTAATAGGAAAAGAGGTGACATGTGACTCCAGCACCTACTCCATCTTGGTTTGATATCAATGATCCATCAGTATAAATATGGAACCACTCATGTTCTGGAAATCTAGTATGGATTGTCTCTAATGCCAATAATTTTAGAACACTAGTTAGAGTATCACTTTTTTTAACTTCTTCTGTCAGGTGTAAATAATATGTGATGTCTAATGTATGTGTTGGATTGACTTTAGATATGAAGTTTTCCTTTGAATTAGGAAGGTGTACATCCTTCTTGATGTCTTGAATTTTGGAAAGAAAGCTCTCCTGAGTCTTTAGTGTATGTGTAAAATTTCTCTTGTGCCATTGAATGGGAGTCTGATCAACTTTTCGTGTTGAATAAGAGCCGCTTTTTCTATTTCATATTCAATGGGGTATTGGTTGGTTAGTATTTCCATAGCTGCTATTGGTGTGGTTTTGATAGCACCTGTAATTAATCTCAGACTTTGGTTTTGAAAGATTTGAATTTTTTTTGTGTTTGCTGTTACAAGAACTTCGCTGCAGTAAGTAAATAATGGTTTTATATATACATTGTATGTTGTGTTAAGCGTTGCTCTGGAACATCCCCACTTCATTCCTGTTAGACGTTTTATCAGTGAAAGGCGCCTTTCTGCTCTTTGTATTACATTTTCTATTTGTTTGGTCCATGTAAGTTTGGTATCAAATGTAACTCCTAAATACTTTGCTTCCTTTGTTTCTGGTAATTGTTGACCCTCAAAATTTAGTTTTATTTTTAGTGGTTTTTTTCTTAGTGAAAAGATTTGGTAGTTTGATTTTGTTGTATTAACAGTCATTAAATTTTCTTTGGTCCACCTCTGTAAGTTGGTTAAGGATTGTTGCATGGTTTTTTCTAGTTCTGTACTTTTGCTTTTTGGTTTTGAAGTCCGCATTACTAAATCATCAGCAAATAGTGCACACTTCACGCCTGATTCTTGTATTTGTTGTGGTAGATCATTAATAAATATATTAAAAAGTGTAGTGCTGAACACTGCACCTTGTGGTAAGCCACGGTGTACTTGTTTATATTTAGATATATTTCTTCCATATCTGGTTGCAATAAAGCGTTGTGTTAGGAAATGACATAGCCATGAAAACATTGGACCTTGTATCCCTATTTTTTTTACTTTCTTTAGTAGTTTTGTTCTGCATGTAGAATCATATGCACTTTGAAAATCAATAAAAGCCGATAAATTATCTTCTTTTCTATTGAAGGAGTCTTTGATTTCTTGACTGAGAAGTAAGACTTGTTCATTTGTAGAGTGGAACTCTCTGAATCCAGCTTGACATGGGGATATTAAATTTTGTGATTCTAGGAACCAATTTAACCTGTTTGACACCATTCTTTCCATCACTTTTGCTATTATGCTGGTAAGAGCTATTGGTCTATAATTTTTTATTTCTGATGCTGTTTTGTCTTTCTTCAAGAGTGGGACAATTATTGCTTTTTGCCATTCAGCAGGTACAGTGGTTTTCCAGGATAGATTGTAGAGTTTCAGTAGTTGTTGTTTTGCTGTTTTTCCAAGGTTTTTTATGAACTCTGGATGTATGTGATCTGGTCCAGGAGACTTTTTGTTTTTTAGGTTATTTATTGCAATGTTCAATTCTTGCATATTAAAATTTTGAAAAAAAATATTGCACTGAGTGTTAGGATTACATTCTCTTTCTTGTTTTAAATCTTTCTTAAATTCTTTACGTTCCTTTTTATTATTTCTTGTTACTTTGTGTGAATTAGCATAATATTTATTGAATGTTTCGGCTATGACTGCATCATTTACTAACATTTTATTGTTGTGTATGATAGGTGTGCTGTTGTTTTCTTTCCTGTCCTTGACATTTTTTATGAACTTATGAGCTTTGTTACCATCTGTCCTATAATCCATTTTTTCTAAGAAATTATTAAAGTGATTCCTTTTAGCAATATTAATTTCTTTTTTTAGTGGGGCACATTTCTTCCGCCATATTTGTGTATCTGATATGTTTTTTGTTTGTTCAGCTGTATTTCTAGCTATATCCCTTTGCTTTTTCAGTTCTTCTAACTGGGGGTTCCAAAAGGGTTTGAAATTTCTAATTCTTCCACGAGGAATATGTTTTTTTGCAGTTTCTAGGATGACTTTACAGAATTCTTTGTTCATATGATCTGGTTGATCATGCAGCTGTGAGTTTGTTTGTTCTTTAAATTTATGTTCTAATTCAGTTTTATATTTGTTCCAATCTGCTTTTTTGAAGTTCCAATACAGATTCGTAAGACCTTGACTGTTATTTGTATTCTCTAGTTTTATATCAGCAATTACTGCTCTGTGACCAGAACTTGGATCTTCTATAACTTGTTTTTTAATTTTTGAAACAATATCTGTTGTAGCTAACAAGAGGTCTGGGTTACTGCCCGCTCCAGAATAATGTATGAAGGTTGTGGGATCTTCTTTACTATAAATCAGTTCAAAAGTTGTGGTATTCAAAAATTCTTCCACTATCTTCCCTGTAGAATCCACTTTTTCATAACCCCATCTTTTGGAATGTGCATTGAAATCCCCAATTACGATTGTTTTATTTAATTGGTCAACAAGTGAGAGATCTGGTTCATTCCTGGGAGGATTGTAAATACTGTATAAATGTAGATGTGTTTTGTTATCCCAAAAATTTAGCTTTATTAATTCACTTTTATCTGTGTTATCCATTTCTTTAACAATTTCAAAGGAGGTTTTAATATCCTTTTTGACTCCAACTAATATCCCACTACTTATCTGTCTATTTTTGGGTAGTAAGTGCAGTAAAAATCCAGTAAAATTGAAGTATTTAAGTTGGTCATTTGTTAGATTTGCTTCTTGTATTACAAATATATCAATGTTATAGTCAAATACAATTTTATTCAGTTCTACTCTTTTTGTTTGTGTGAGACCACCCGCATTCCATTGTAAAAGTTTGATGTTAGATCTTCTATTAATATAATGTTTTGGTTCTCGAGAAGTAGTCCCCGCCCAGAGATCCGAATGGGGGGCTATTTTAACTCCGGAACATTTTACCCCTCGAGTCATATTTCATAAAAAAGAGAGCAATAGCAGTAATAGTAACCGTTTTTTAGAGAGCACCATATTTTTATGTTTTGGCAGTCACATCGCTCTCTCACAACCCCCAGAATGTCTGGGGGACCACACCTGTCGTTGGTTTACGGGTCTCACCGACCTGACCGGGAGAATTATCAAAATAAATTCACCGACCATATCCTCTGATTACCAATCAGAAGACGTATTACATGCCATGACAGGTCAGCATGTTAGGGGTTAAGGTTTTATAGAAAAATTAGAGAAATGGAGAGGTTGGAAAAATAAAGACTCCCTAGCCCTCAGGAACCCTAATAGCATCGGGGTCGGAAGAGAACAAGAGATGACCAAGGTAAGGTCAGATAGGAAAGTTACAGTGAGGAGCAAAACACCAGTAAGTGGAAGTAATGTTCTGCTCAGCTTGGGTACCTTGTGGTTGCCATTCACATATCCCCTAGACGGAGACCCCTGAGTACTAGGTAAAATTATACATTTTGTTATAAATGGTAAAATTATACATTTTGTTATAATCTAAACTGAGCTCTTCCATAAACTCTCTCCCTCATTTTATCGCTTCAGTTAGATATTTTCCACGGAACTTTCTAAGACTTTCTAAAACAAGGATCAGCACATAATGGAACATTACAAGCGTTGCACATGTACATGTTCTTCAATCATGTCCCTTGGTGGAGCAAAAGTGACAGCATCTGTATGACCAAATTGGTATAAATTACTTTGCTTGTAAAACAAGGAATTGCAGCCATGCCCCCAACATTTTCTTTTTTTTTTTTGAGTTCTCATAGAAGTGATACTACAATGTGTTCAATTTTTTCCTGGTTTTGTTGAAGTTTCCGCTATATGCCAGCATACACAGAAGTGACCAGGAGGCTTCCCGTGGCCTTTCTAACATGATAACACAAATGGGAAGCATACTTCCCATGGCCTTAGGGTTAAGCCACAATCTTTAATTAAGATATACACATATCAACAGAACTCCTGTCAACTGAGCAGGAGGTATCAGTTGCAATGTGACCAAGAGAAAGAGAAACAGACTGACTGTAGCACATCCTGTTCACTGGGAACATCAAGAGCTGACGCCACCACCTGCTTGCCACAAGTGGCATAGAGAATGTCACAAACTGCTATATGTCTACTAACATATTTAACACAAACTATCAATAATAAAAGGAAGTAAAAATAGTAGCTTACAAAGAACACTACAGTCATTTGAAACTTGGATTTTGTTTGGGTTGTAAAGGTACCCCAGAGATTCAAACAATTTCAGCCAAAAGTGATATTTAGGGCCAATTTTCAACTATTGAAGTTTTGAATATTTGGTTTTACACTTGTGGTCTAGAGACGATGCATGAATAGAAGATGTAGGACAGCAGGGTTTGAGTAGCTCTACATACTAAGTAAAAACATGAACCTTCAAAACTTCCACCACTCAAAAATTACTCTAAACATCCCTTTGGATCAAAACCTTGAATTTCTGAAAAGCACACCATCTCAGCCAGCTATCCTCAAAACCTGAATAAAATCTCAGTTTAAAATGAGTTGAGTGTTCCTTGATACTATGTAATCCTTCTGACACATGTATGACCTCTTTACTACTGTCATAGAGCATGATAATTAGATGGTGAATGCTCGTTCTGCTCTTCTGAACGAGTCATTATTGCTTGTTAATGGCATTCTTAATACAGTTGTACAGTCAACATACAGATGTTAGTTTATTCCAATCTAGTAATCTGATTCAAGAACTAAAAAAATTTGGAGTCATACTTATTTTCTCTCATAAGAAAATTCATCAACTCTCTGTACTATGAGTTATTGCATTTCTTTCATTTGAAATAATTTTAAATTATTCCTCCAAAAAATAAGGCTTATGATTTAAAATGTTAAGAAAAATGAATAGATGTTATCACTTTTCAGGTTAATGTTTGGAAGGATTTAAGTGTTTAATAAGAGGTAGTGGAAAAATAACATAGCTACACAATTAAAGATACTAATGTAAAAAGTAAGTTATTACCAGCAACTACATCATCTGCAACGGATTCTGACTGACATTTAAACACATAGCCAATATAGCAATCCACATTCATTTCTCTGCATATAAAGCCAAAGTGATCTGGATGTTTGATTCCCTGTGAAATAAGAAATAGGTATTAAAACACATGACAGAATGGAACCTCATGTTTTTTACAGTATTTTTTGGGCTACTTAATGTTATTGCTGTGGCTCAGTCACTAATGAAGCAAAACATTCAAGATCAGAGCACAAATTTGTGGTGTTTGTTCAAATAGCTTTGCAGATATGGCACATTACTTTAGCTCTATCCTCAGCAAAACAGTGGAATCCTACTATCCACTGCCAATACAAAGCTGTCTTCATGAATTTAAATGTTGTCATCTTTGCACAAATACATTACTTCCATAATCATAAATACTGGAAGTTGATGACAGTGTTGTTGGAACCACATTAAAATAGGATTTCAGTATATTAATAACACTAAACAACACTCACTTTTTAAATTTTATTGCAGAGGCTAGCTTTCCTCCATTATCAACCGAACATCAACTGAATCTGTAGAGGCTGGGTTCTCCTATAGACTACCCAGGGGGTGGTTTTAAGAGCCTGTATAATGGATCACTTTGTGGTATATCAAAATTGAAAACTCTTGTCTTTGTTTTTCTAGATGAAGATCTGTTCCCACGTTGACAATTCTTGGTTTCCTGATGTGTTTTAATAATTTTGGATCCGGATTAATATCATGATTTTCTTTCTAAAAATGGGTGGCCACTGTTGATTTTTCTAAGTATTTGTATTTTATACATTTGAAATGTTCTCTAGTTCTTGTTCCCAAATTTCTCTTAGTTTCTTCAATATAAACCTGGTTGCAGTTATTGCACTCTATTTGGTAGATTCCATATTTTTTATTTGCTGCAATGCTATCTTTAGTGCTTGAACCAAGTAAGTTTTTAATGCTACATATGTTGATTGGAGCCAATTATATGTTGTATTCTCTAGAAATCTTTTTGAATACATCAAATGTCTTTGGGTGGTATGTGAATTTTTTGAATGACATTTCTTCTTTTGGTTTGCTTAGAGTGGTCGTTTCTTTTATTAGTTTTTTCCTTTTTTGCTATATTCACTTTTTTATTTATCCAAGATTTCCGGAAGCCATTAATTTCTGCAATTCTAATGATTTCTAAGTTCTGTTTGATATTCATGTGTTGAAAGTGGTATGTTCTCTAGTCTGTGAATTAAACTGTTGAAAGCTGCTTGTTTGTGCAGTCTTGGGTTGAAGCTATTGCATTTGATATAATTATCTGTCTGTGTTGGTTTTCTGTAGATCCCAAAGTTTTTATGGTGAGTTTCCTTGGTACTATTGCAGTCTCTATGCACAATTACTATGTTTTAAAAATCCAAGGGAAGTTCTTGTCTGCTCTTGTTTCTAAGGAACTCATGAAGAGATCTGCAAGTACTGGGGAAAGGGTGTTACCCATTACTAGTCCTGATGTTTGTCTGTAGTATTTAAATTGAAATTGGAAACTTTTGCTCTATGCATTATTTTATGAGTTTAACGTATTCTGACATTTCTTCTGGAGGTATCTCTATTGATTTTAACCAGTTATTAATTAATTTAAGAAGTTTTTCTATTGGGATACTAGAAAACAGTGATTCTACATCGAATAATACCAACATGTCATCTTCTTTTAATTGTAAATCTTTGATGAAGTCAACAAATTTAAAGGAGTTTCTGACACTGAAACTATTGAATTTAGGGAAAGACTTGAATTTCCTAGTTAGTCATTTTGCCAAATTATATATAGGTGAGCTAATACTAATGATTATCAGGGTTTGTAGAGTCTGGGCAAAGTAGGATTGTTTGGTTTTACTGTGTATTTGTATGGTATTATCTTGCTGTTATTTATTATTTCTTCAACTTTTTGTACTAAGGCTTCCAATGGGTTTTTGTTAATTAGTTCAAACTCCTTCATGTTATGCATTTCTTCTATTTTGCTCAAATAATCTGTGATTTTCATGACTATTTTGCTTCCTTTGTCAGCTTTTGTGTATATTACTTGTTTTTGTTTCAAGGAATTGATGATGTTTTTGTGTTTGTTTCTTTGATGGGGTTTAGTATTGAATATTTCTAATATGTTTTCACTTTGGCTTTTTGCTATTGTTTTTTCTATTGTTGGTAAATGTTGTATTGCTATGTTTATGTTGGTAATGTATTCTTCAATTTGGTAGAAAACATCACGCAAGTTTTTAAGCCTTGATTTAAGAATTCCAATTCTTAACTTGGTCTTAAATTAGTGAATGAGTACACAAAATGTACAAGTTTGAAAGACACTTGTGTTTTATAAACTTCAAATTGATTTTACAATCTAACACATAAGCTTTTAGTTCCTTTACCTGCAATATCAACTGATTACTTACTGAAGGAACTTACTGAAGCTAAGTTTATTAGCACAATTTTAGAGGTTAATCTAAGTCAAATTTAATATGATAATAATCAAGAGTAATTTGGAAACTGAGCTCACATAATCTGAATTCTCTTATTCCAAAATCCCTACAAAGCAGTATCCATTTATCTTAGGATTAAAATTGTCTAAGGTAAGGCCAGAAATCCCCTTTTCATCAATTTTGTATACAAGTGAAACAAAATCAAATCATATTTTAAAAATGATCTTACCTGTATGCAACTGGCCACATCTTTTAGATGTTTGTGCAACAAAATCTGCTTTCGGTCTGGACTAATAAGACGCAGATCTAAACGTCCCACTTGAAACAACATGGTTCGGTTGTGATCTCCTTGTGCCTATGTAAATAAAGATCATATCTTAAAAGAAATATCCATTCATCCATATTAATTAAACTTTTATTCACTCAATAATGCTTAGAATTCCTATAAAATACAAGTTCAGCATTTTTAGAAGTTCATACTTTTAGTTTAGATGTTTGAGGGCTTTTCAAAAGAAAATCTCTGTTTTCAGTATTTTTATTTTTCTGGGAGTTGAAGGTCATGAACTAATGAAATCATTTGTAGCATTTTCACAACCACTAAACATGCATTGTTTAATTCTCCTAATAATTATTAATGAGGTGGGAAAACCACATTACTTTGACAACATTTTAGTTTGGTTGAATTAGCTTAAAGAGATAGAAAATGTCTCGCATGGAACACTCCACTGCACTGGTTTGAAAGCAGTATTTTGTTTGGGTTTCATTGGAAACTGGCTAACGTGCTGTGTTTCTCAGAAATTGAAACAGTTAATTGACTTGAAGCTGTTTTTCAGTGATTAAATTTGAATTTGTGCATGAAACATGGAAGAGATGTAACACAGGAGACACTTGTCACATCAGAAAGATGTAAAGGCTTGCGCTCTGGTGAGTGGGTCAACATCACCACAAAACTGAACATTTTACTATTTGGAAAATACTCTAGGTATCTCTTTAAAGCAAAATCATTTTAATTTAAAGAGAAGTACACCACCACAGTAACATGAAAGGAAGTCTCAGTCTCAAATGAATCCTTGTCAAAAGTCTTTAGCAGAATTATACCCAAATGATAATATAAATGAAAATAAAAAGTATTTTATGATGGTGTGTATAATAATACTTTCTCACAACACATAGATACATTTAGTGAATCATATTGCAAACTAATACAGTTAAATATAACTGTGGCTTAAAACTGAAATGGAATTGCTTACAGAGCTCTCTATCTTCCTGAATTCCTTAGCACTTCCAGTGGAGGCAGCCCTATTCCTTATTGGCTCCAAAGGGGCAGACCTATGAAATAAAAAAAAGATGTAATGTGAAACCAATATCTTTTACTCATGTTTATAGGCAAGGTTTGGGGAACAATGTCTTCCTTAATTTCTTATCCAGTAGAATAAAATAGTGATAAAAAGATTTTTAAATTAGATTTATGCAATTAGGAAAGCATGACAAACATATCAAATAAGTCAATGATAATCATTTACTCCTTTATCCGTATAGGTAAGTTTCTCTATTTGGAAAACTATGAGCAAACATTAATCCATTTACTATGTTCTCTTTTCACTGTACCTTTTGAGCACAAATAAAAACACAAAACATAATATCATGACTACAGAAAGGATTTTAAGGTGCAACACCTTTAAAAAATATAGCTATTTTCATACAGATAAGTCAATATATGTATTTGGGGATATGAAATAAAGCGAAATAAGACAACTCGTTGCACCTTTTTGCACCGTATTCCATGCTTCAGTACTTGTGTCCCCATTTTTATGTGCTTTTAATAGATTAGACAGAATTTGTTTTCTCTTATTCAACAGGATTTTAAAAGTATGTTTAATAGGTAGAATCAGAACTCAAAACCCAATGCCACAGTTGGGATCTGAACCACAGTTCCTATCCATAAACTGTGCACGGTCTTGTTAGCCATGTTAATGTTTTACCAGAGCAAATTTTACACAAAATAAAAAAAAAAATATGCCAAAGGTTAAGAAAGAGGAGTTGTATGCATTCCCAATGCAATTTATCGAAACTAATGCCATTATACAGGGCTTTCGAACCGGTTCTTCACCACTGCACGACCTCTTGCCTGTGCGGGTTTGAAGCTGCCACGCGTAAAACATGTATAAAAATCTTACCTTATAGAAAATGCTGGAAATGTCGTCCCTCCTCCGCTATACAGGCATTATATCGGAAAAACACATTTTGATTCACACGATTAAGTTGGGCTACTGTAATGTCTCTGATTTCATCTCTAATATTTTGTTTTAGTTCTTCCAATGTGTGACGATTTTTCTCGTAAACTTTGTCTTTCAGGTTACCCCACAAGTAAAAATCACAGTGTTAGATCAGGGGAGTGAAAGGGGAGGGCCATACACCAGCACTAATCACTCTATATTCAAACACTTCCCTAATTTTATTCATGGACTGAATGGACAGTAGCAGAATCTTGTTGAAAGTACCCATGTAATTTCGGTACCTCTCTTTATTTACAGTCTGGTCGTAAAATATTGGACCAATTATGCGTCTAGCATTAAAAGAACACCAAACTCCAACTCTCCGGTCATAATGAGGGATTTCTTGAATGCAATGTGGATTTTGAGATGCCCAATACTGCCTGTTATGAGTGTTCACACGGCCATTTAGATGAAACCACGCCTCATCTGAAAAGAACAGATTAAACCACCGTTCACGACATTTCCAGCATTTTCTATAAGGTAAGATTTTTAAGATGTTTTATATGCAACTTGTTAGTAGCGGCAAACCGATTCGAAAGCCCTGTACTTTGATGTGCCATCTGCAAAGTAAATATTGCAGTCAATAACAAGCAACAAATAAACAGAATAAACCAGCACATCCAGTACACCAAACATATAACAAACATTGAAGTTTGCAAGCTGAAACCTAAGTAAACTACTCTGACAGACACCTTTGCTTCAGGACCTGTTTGTTTGTTTGTAGTGTTTAACGCCCGCTTTTACTACTACGGCACCGCAGGCGGTGACACTGATGATACATGGAATGAAGATGGAGCACCGGTGGAATGAAATGGCGGGGGAAACCGGAGTACCTGGAGAAAACCCGCCCTGACGCCGCTTCGTCCACCACGTATACCACATGCGGGTCCCTCTTCAGGACCTGAACAGCAGCAGTGATTGAATGAGGTCAGTACAGATCTTGCCATGGCAATTATCCAATCAGGAATTCCAATACACGAGGTAAACAATCCTACATTTAAATCATTCCTTGAGAAATACCACAAAGGTAGACATCTGATGAGAGCACTCTGAGAAAAAATTATATACAGCCATTTTATGAAAACATCTTCACGAAAATAAAAGAGGCAGTCAGCAAACATGATTCATTTTAGATGAAACTAGTAAAGAGCTGTAAAGATATATTTTGAATGTCTTGTTATTTAAATTATCTGGTGAATGGGTAAAAGCTATGCTTTTTAAAATGTAGCAACTCAAGAAGACAAATGCCTGCAATTATTCATGACTCATGTATGAACGTGTGGCCAGGGGGTAAACAATAAAAAAAAATTCAGGCTCAAGGTGACAGATCAAGAACGCTACATGGTTTAGGCTTTCCAACAACTGAAGGCTATACACCCTGACATCAACCCTGAGACATGTGCTGCACATGGTCTACACCATGTGTGTGAAAGTATCAGGGAGAATAAGAACATGGTAAATTACTCCACCACTGCTCTAACAGAAGATTCTGGTAAAGGCTACAGTCAGATTTTGTATCAAAAAGTGACTGGACTCCATCTTCCTCAGTTTCCTGTCATCACAAAGTGGGGTACTTGGATAAGATGCACAGTTTTCTTGTGCAAAAACTTTATAAAATAAAATACTTCCTATGTGCCCTGCCATTAAGTGCACACAGCAGTTACTCAACAACAAAGACCTAGAGTGGGAACTCTTAAGTATTTGTCTGATGTGATTCAGGGTTTGGAAGGAGAAGGTATGAAGAAAGAGGAACAGTGGAGTGTTAGGAACAGACTTGATGGATTTGCTAAAGACAAATTCAAATTAAATTTGAAGAACAATCCAGATGTGCAATCCTTTGTAACTGACTGAACTCCCTTTAGAAGTACTTACAAGATATGCTGCATTGGTTTCTACAGATGTTGAGCAGACTTTCTCTGTATATGAGGATGTACTGAGCTCTAAGTGCCGGGGACTTATTATCAAAAACATTGAAATATTATGTGTAATCCAACATAACAAGTTTATTAATTATTATTAGAACCCAGTAAATGGGAAAAATATTCATTACATCAGCACCTTTTTGCACCTTTTTGTATTTTCAGAATCTTCCCCCCCTCCCCCCCCCCCCCTTTTTTTTTCTGACCAAATTTCCACTTAAAATCCTTTCACTACTCATGATATTTTAGACTGTGTTGCTGTTTTGTGATGCACAGTCATAGCTTAAAAACTTAATGCATCAGAAGAAATAGATATACACTGCACACCATCACTTCCTGTTTTATGATATTACTGGAGAGCAAAATAGTTTCATACAACCATAACAAAGCCTGAAATTTCAAAGTGGAACAGTACTGCAGCGAGCAGTTTATTCACTGCGATGTCACAAGTATCAGTGCGGAGCCAGTTTGTTCAGTTGAAAATGTATTCAAATATAATTTATTTTTATGATTACATATTAATTAAGAAAAGAGTTGAACTTAACATTTCATATCCCAACAGAATTAGAAAGCAGGTGATGCTGGCAATAGCCAGTAAAAACATGTTCCTTGATAAGCAGTTAAAATAAGTGAAGCATGAGAGGTTAAGTACAATTCATTTCTTAATTATTATCTAATAGGTATTTGTAATACTTGGAAGCTTGGTTGTTTCACATCACATAGATTTTTGCTACACATTTGCATCAAAGTATCATTGACACAATGATGGTGATACATTTAATGATCTCATGTGAGATTTCTAAGAAGTATGTCTATAGATTTCATTATTCACAGTTTCAAATATTGAACTTAACTTGAAAAGCTGAAACATACCTATTTTCACTTCTTCTTTGAAAATACCTTAGCAAATCCTTATCTCAACTTCATGTTTACAAAGTTTACTGTGATTGTATGCATATTATTATCAAAAGGGTATGATGAATGTACAAAACACTTCATTTTCAACTGCAGTGAACATTTCATTCACAAATGCAGTGAGCAACTTCAGTGGCCTGGCTGAAATCTCCTCGGAGAAGGTTCCACTGCACCCAAAGCACTGACAGTTGGTGCCACTATATTTGCACAAAAGCATGGTCTGGAGGCCAGACAGCTGGTGGGATGGGAGACCTGGCTTCTTCTATGGTATTTTTCCCTTTTGATTGGCTCACTTTGTTTTCTGATATTATATGATGTCCCTTGCCTTCAATGATAGCATGCCAGTTACTGTTGAGTTTTAGAGCCTCTTTTTTCTTATTGAAGTTGTTGGGATGTTTAAAAATTTTGATAGCTTTGCACTGTAGTCAAGCATAGTAATGTGTTATTGATGAAAGGATGCTCATGTCCTGGTGATGTGTTCACCCTCTGCTTCAATGGTATGTTCTGCAACCATAGACTTTTCTGTTTTCCCTGGACAGCAGCTTCATTTGTGCTCAGTACTCCTGGTGTTAACACTGCACTGTATAGTTCCAATGTAAATCAAACCACAAGAACTGGAAGTAAAGTATATACTGACTGATGACACAAGCTCCCAAGGAAGTTTGGCTGAGCATAGTAAATTGCTTAATTGTTTGGTAGGCTTGGAAATTACTTTGACACTGTGGCATTGTAGTACATGCTCTATCCAATTGGCGACATTTTTGTAGAAATGTAGTTTGCAAATGCGAGAAGTGTAATTCACAAGTGTCTTGATCATGCAGGAATTGATTGTTGAGGAATAGAAGTCATGGAGGGCTTCCTTTCCATGAAGGCCATATGACGTAGGTGTCATACATGTAGTGAAACCATGTCGGTTTCAGTAAAGCTATGTCTAGGGCTGTAGACACAAATGATTCCATGAGAAATACACTGCAAAAACTGAAGCTATTCACAGTGAAACAATATAAATCAATAAATATTTATTATACCGCTCGCAAAAGTTAAAGGCATGTGAATGCTGGCCAATGCTCAAGCAGAGCGCTGTTGCCAAGCATAGTGCGTGTACCGGCAGAGAGTCTGTACATAAGGTTGTGTGAGATGCATGCACCACATTCGGCAGCGCTGGTAGGGGGGGCAAGCGTTGGATTTGCTGGAGTCTGCAGTATGCCCTGCCTCCATATGCCTTTAAGTTTTGCGAAGATTATAATATTTGTTGATTCCATGAGGAAATTTGCTAGAAGCCAACTCAGCCAACTCCCCATGGCAACACCATCCATCTGTCCATAGAATAAATGGTTCCACTGGAAATACGTCATGGTGAGAATGTGGTGGAAAAGTGTTATTATACTGTCTGAGAAAATGTGTTTCAGCTGTGTAAGGGCTTTGTATACTGGAACCATATGAAGTGTGCATTGATGTCAAAACTGATAAGAAGGTCATAAGGCTGCAAGGGGAGACTTTGTACTTTCTGGATTAAATGAGTAGTCTGTGAAGGAGTCCATTGAGTCAACAGGAGGCTAGATGTTTTGCTAGGGTATAAGTGGGAGATCCGATCCCACTGACAATGAGTTTCAGAGATATCTCTGGCTTGTGGGCCTTATGCAAGCCATACAGTCTAGGAGGCTGAGCTTCTGGACTGCTGATACTGCATTTATCTTTCATTGGCAGTGAAACATTTTTTATCAAAACATTAGTTTTTTGTAGAATACAAGCTGTGGGATCACCTTGAATTTTACAGTATGTGTCTGGCTTTAGGTTGTGCCATGGCCGAGCGGTTAGACTGCTTGACTCTCACCAAAGTGACCCAGGTTCGATTTACTGGGAGGGATGGAGTGCTGACCATGTCCCACTCTCCACCACTGGACCCCGCTCCTGACGCCTGCAGTGGGCTGAGGTGGGGGATCCAGCGGCCAGGTGGTGTCCTCCTATGTTCCACAAAGGAATAACAGGAACTCAATCAATATGGTTTTAGAAGATCTAAGATTTTGTGTTCATAGTCCTGCTGGTTCAAGATAACAGTAGCATTTCCCCTGTCCACTGAGCAGAAAATGATATCTTCGTTGCCATTCAAATGCTTCAATGTGGTCCTCTCTTGGAAAGTTAAATTACTGGGTGGAGTCTTGGTATGTTGGAGACTCCTCACAGAGTCATGGCAAATCTCATCAGCTGCTGGTCTTGGAAGGCCTTTTATTTCCAATTCAATGTTGGAAATGATGTCCTCAATTGGTAGAGTTGGTGTGGCTATCACACAGTTACCTCCTTTTGCAAGTAATGAGGTCTCACTGGTGACAATTGGTGATGGATGCAGCAGAACTTTCTTTGAGGAGACTTTGAAGGCACCAATGAAGATGTCTATCACAGTTGCCCCATTGTAATTGTCCACCACAGTTGTGGATGAAATGTCTGGAACATCTATCTCCAGCAGACCATGGCATAACAGTTCAGAAATAACTTCCAGTTATATTGACTCTGGCCATGAAAGCCTATGTTCTCTCATTATTTAAAAACTCTTCAAATATTCATTATTATTTTTAAACTGGTTATTACATGTACATGAAACAAAGCTGTTCTTTAACATTGGGCAGGAAACTCATTCTTAATTTTATTAGAATCAATTATAATTTATATTTCAACCAAAGCTCCCAAAAATGACAATAACGGAAGTGAATACAAGTGCATATTTACTGTTGCTTTGACCACGTGGGATCCCTGGTTCCAGTTGACTGATTATGTGAAGGTACTTCACCACTAAGAGACGGTTGTTGTGATAACAAATAATCGGATTCTTCCTTATGTCGATCTGCTGATGGGATACTTGCAAGAGTTTCAACTGAGCCTCCAAGTTTACTCGGTGCAACTCTCCCATTTTCTCCCATTAAGGGGGACAACACAGTAGGTGAGACGATGTTCAAATGATCAGCTGAGCCTAATTCACTGGTGCAGCCTGAATCCTGAAAACATAAATTACAAGTGTTGATCTACAACTGGTATAGCATGCATGTTATAGTGAAAATGCTTGTATTCAAATGCATTAAATAAAGAACTGCTATAAATTAAAATATAAAATCTGATCATTGACCCTTAAAACAAAATAAGCAACAAAAATGCTGTATTTGTTCATGAACTATGTAGAAAAATGAAAGAAACAAAGAAAGCAGCAGAATAAGACCAAATGCTGTAAGTTTCATAACACATTTGTAGCATTAAAAATAATTGTTAGTTTAATACTGTTAATATTTTTAAATTTCAAGTTCTTTTATTTTATATCATATTCACTTTTTATTTTTATTTAATCACATTTTTGTCTTGAAGAAATAAAAATAAAATAGAACATAAACGATACAAGCTTCAGTAATTGAAGTCACATCCTCAATCATAACATGCAAATTCACTTATCAAGTAAAAGCAATCTTTCTAATTAACTAATTTATGTCAAATAGATCTAAATAAAAAGAACTTCAAGCATTAAAAGAACAAATCAAACTTAATCAAAAGCTCCTGATAAATATCAGAAGTGACTATACAATCAAGCAACAAAGCATTTCCTGCTACATGGGTTTTGCAATTCACAGATCTGGGCCTGGTGTTATAAGGTTTTCAAATGTTGGACAGTGCTTATCAACGTAACATTTTACAAAGAAATTGACTCCACCTGAGATCCTCTGCGGCTTTCTTCTTCTCGATTAAGTTCTGCTACAACATTATTCTGTGGTTGGTTGATGTAACCATTACTGCCAGTAGTAGCACCATCTGCTGTTATTTGAAAATTACTTCCATTTTTATTGGCTTTTCCTTTGGCTTTCTCCAATTCATGAATTCTAAATTTTTCTAAGGCATCATCAATGAATGATTCTGGAACTTTTTTATGTGACACCTTTATCTTGCCAATATAAAGTACCTGTGGGTAATCAATAAGTATTACTTTAAAAATTATCCATGTCAAAAGTTCACAATCACAATACAAACTAAAGTTTTATGTTTTTACTGTGGCAAAATTTGAATAGCTGAATACATTCAATTTGCTTAGAAAAATATGTGCTGAAGAAAAGAATTTTGAAGGCTCTAGGTCAGTGTCAGCCAAATGAATGCTATGTGATATATGGAGCAGGTCTCTTGTTGCTCTTGCCTCTCAGCTAGAAACACAATGAGAAGTGTAGGTTCGGCAAGGCTAGGAAAGGCTTGCCATTAGTAATAGCAAAAGACTAGCTGGTTAAGGGAAACACATGTTGTAGCTTCAACATGGTTTAAAGATTCTGCCTTTCCCTTTCTTCCACACCCCTTGACCTATGAGTCCCTGAAATGATGCTGTCGTCACACAACTGTGACATGTGAATGTCAAAATAATGAGTGGCTGACTCCAGCCTAGAACCTGTTTCTTACAACCTTACCCCACTGACATGCACTCTTCTGCATTGCATTTCTTTACCCTTTCCCAAGATTGGCTAATGTACTCCTTCGAATGATGTCAAACAAGCCATGTACAATGCAAGGATAGGCAATAAAGGTGATATAAACACTCTGTCATGATAGATGCACATGCTTGTATCATTCTGAGAGGCAGGTTTTTGGGTATCAAAAGATCCTCCCATCTATTTGTTGATAAGAATATGCATACATTCCAACATATTACTCTGTTATGTTATATATTTAATTCATATGGTTATTATAATTAAGTCTGACCATTATCTTTGAATGTATTAAGATAAATGATCATGTCAAATAAGGACTATTTTGCATTGCAGAACAACCTAATCCACGACAGCAGCCAATGAGAGGTAAGTAACAGTTAAGAGATATGGGGCACAATTGTTTGGAACAGACCTTAGAGAAGGTAAAACTAGACAATATCCTAATTAAGTTTGTAATTAAATGCCGTTATTCAAATACAAATATTTTACTTAAAATTTAACTTCTAACCTAAGCACCTCAGAACTGGATTAAAAAAGAATAATAATCTTGAAGTGTGAAATCTGGTTACAAATTATAAAATAAATCTAGAGCCTCAGAAATAAGCAGACCAAATAGATTTAATTTTTATCTTCTCTGAACATTATACTGTCATACTATGATCAACATTTTAGGTTCATCAGTGGTCTTGTACCTCATAATCTCATTATCACTTTTACCCAAGAATCTTGAATGCCCTATGCCTGTGCAAGTATGGTAGACACCAAATTTAATTGTGGCTGATACCTGACCCCTACCATTCTCTTTCCTGTTGTGAAAATAAATTTTGTGGCTGCAAATGGTGTTTATTCACTGCCTTTACAGCGTGATTTCACAGCATATTTAAATATTCAACTTAGCAAGGCCTGACGAGCTTCTGATTGGATTTTGTGTTGACCAGCTCCTCCTGCTGCCTGTCATTAAATTTTGTGTCAGCCATAATAAAGAAGATCCTGTCAAAATTACATTTAGCTCATATAAATTTCTTCAACAGTTAAAAGCAAATGTTTGCACTAACTTTCAATGTACACTTTTGTATATCTATAAGTATATCAGAGATTGACAGAGATTGACAGAGATTAAGCCTATTTTTCTTTTCAAGTTCACTTTTTCACAACTCTCATTTTCAGTCATTTTAGCAGGTATAACAAAAAGTGCCCAAATTCCTTTTTCAGCTTGATTAACTAGTTCAATGAGTATGGGTTTCATTTTTAATTAGCATTTATTGTTGCAGCTGCAGTAATAGTTCACTTATTATTTCTTCACGAAATAGGATCAAATAGTCTGGATAATTATAGTGAGAATTATTATTAGCTTCTAAGAACTCTTCCAAATAAAGAAAAATAATATTGAGTTTCCATTTATCCCTTCAGATATACTCAAGTACCCACCTAAGGTTATGCCTGTGAGTCTCAAATGGAATAAGATTACATATCACTAAAACAATGTTTGCTTACTTCAAAGAAATGTGATGAACTAGGAGAAATGTCTGCACATAGTGATGTAAGTGCAGCTGTACTGCTGACGGAACGTCCACCATATGGAGCCATTCCTCCGCCATCTCTGGACTGCTCTCTCATCGAATTGAACAGTTCTGTTACCTATAACACAATTCAACAATACACCTTAATATGCTACAAATTGGGTGGTAATAACTGAAAGACAATGCCAAATATAAATCTGTAGGATATATTTCCATTTTCATTTGCATTTTTAAAGTTAGTATAACAAATTGCTAATTCTAAACCATAATTGTTATATTTTTCCAGATTATTAGCCTCAATGTTTGAAACATTATCTTCCTTCTCAGACTAGTAAAGAAATGTTGTGTAAATTTAGGTACTTTTTATGCATATCAATCAGTGTTACCACTATCTTGATATCACTGCCATTAACATTGTTTTTGGAGCTGAAGCTAGATAACACACAATAATGACCATTTAAAAATTCTGCACTTTCTCCAACCAAACGTGCAGTTAGATATCATAAGCTCTGTTTTATCAAACACTGGTTTCACCACAGTATCATTCTAGATTTCTGGAATGAAATTCTGACACTTGCCTCCAAAAAACAAATCAAGAGAAGAAATCCTTCCAGTCAGTATATGAAGGACATGAAGTGCCAAGTGCTACTAAACTGCTGCCTACTACTATTGTAGTACTAAAGAAATTCTATAAGTATTCTCTTGCCAACACATCAACACATGACTTCTTTGATACCATGTATCCTACAGACTTAGCTTTGGTATATGATCATAAGTACGCACTACTTGGCAAAACGACCAGGCGTATTGACCTTGGTTGTCGAGCATTATGATTGCTTGTTATCTTGTTTATTAGAACAGCAAAATATTAGTAACTTGGTGTACAGTCAGTAACGCAATGCAAATGAATGTTCTTTCACACTTGCCAACGTATGAGACACTGCTGTCCTAAGATATGATTGTATCTAAACAGAGTGTACATACACTGTCTCGCCGAGCATGTGTAATAAGCTCACTTAAACAACTCAGCAGTTTCACATTCTTTCCAATATGCCTCATGGCTTTGCTAGGTAGTACTTACCAACTTGCTGAAACTGAAACCTATAAAACTTCCCCTGTCCAGTAAGAATAATTATTTGGGATGAAATTCTGAAATTTGGAATGTTCAGTGCACTAAATATACAAAAATGTGCAAAATAAATAGGAATCACATTTTATAAGAATCCTTGAAGTTCTTGTAGTACTGCTTCTTTTCACCACACATAATGAAATTCTTCCTCGTACAAAAATAAACACATATTAAAGCAAAGAAACCACTTCCTAGCCTATATAGAGATTTCTAGTCCATATTTTATGCTTCATACCATTAATTATAAACAAAACCTGTCACAAAAAATGGGAAACTTATATCCCGCAGCTGTAAAATATGAATACGATAATAATTTACGTGAGAAAGTTGACTTTACAATTCAGGTCAACCAATGCTGCATTTTCATTTCCATTTACTGCTGATTACTAGAGGCTGCTAGTCGTGCAATCAAAATTTAAATCTGCACCCTATGCTTTTTTGCAGCCCAGTGAAGGGGCAATAAGCTCGTGATGAAGGACAGACATACAGATAATCTTCGACCTATCATAGCACAATATACCAATTAGCTCAGTAAATTCAGTCTATAATCTTAAGTTACTCAATAATAGAACAGACTTTAATGCTTTGTCATGTACATGATGAAAATCTTTTAGCACCCTGAATCTGTCCACAAAGTTATAAAAATGCTTCCTTTGTGGTAAGGTCATAAAAAGGCCTCTGCTCCTCTATATTTTACAGGCACACCATAAAAGTTGGCAATATGTAAATAAATAAATTCCTACAGCTAAATAATATTATCTAATTATTTTTACTTTTTGTTATTTATTTCATACACTGCAATGTATATTATTTATAATGAAATATACACAATTGCTTACAGATACTTTCACTACTTTCTCCTCTGATGCTGGACAGGAACACCATCTCTGATATTGATATCTTGTGACCATTATGTTATTAAATAAAATGATACACAATGTTATTTAGCCACTTTAAAACATAAAACAGGTAACGCATGCTGTATCACACTAATTTGCTGTTTAATATAAACGCCTAACTGTTATCGATCTGGTGATATTGTTGGTGTTATTCATCTGGTGCTTGTAAAGCCACTGATCTCACATCCCTAATGCTGCAAAGCATACGACCTGTTTCAAATTAGACTGTGACTGCCATCACACCAGAATCATGGTTATGTAATCACTGTAATGAATGCTAACACTGTTTATACATATACTGAAGATTTACAAACTCCAAGAATGGCCTTCATTCGAGTGTGAACATTTTTTTTGCTTACATTGCAGTTGTCATTGTACACAGATTTTACTTCCTTGAAATCTCTACTGATTCTTTTCTTTAAGTAAATTTTATTTTAGGTTTTCCCTTACAACCTTACCATTTGAAGTCATTACATGACTTCTCTTTTTACAAGAAGTATTTGGACTGCAAAAAGTAAACATTTTACAATTTGTTTATTAGCTTATTTATTGTGCTTTGGACATCAGAGAGAGAGAGAGAGAGAGAGAGAGAGAGAGAGAGAGAGAGAGAGAGAGAGAGAGAGACAGACAGACAGACAGACAGAAAAAAGAAATCTTACATGTTATGCAAAAAGATTATATGCATTGAAACCTATGCACCTGAAACATGCAGTGCTTATTTGTACTTTCATCAGCTGAAGACACACAATACACTAGATGTGCTGTAAAGACCTGTTTTGCCTATTTTCATTATTTTTAAAAGACAGAATAATATAATTGTGTAAAAGCAATTTTATTTTCAAATTATAAAGCAAAAGTACTGAGAAGTATAGTTGCTATTTCAAAAAAGGGAAACTTGAAAGGAAGAATTTAAAAAAAAATTAATATATTAGCTTTGGCCTGGGTATAAATAAAAGAAACCCTACTGTATGTCTAATTTGAATGATTTCTCCACAAACTCAGAAGTTTATGCGCTTAATACATGAAATAACAATAAGTAGCTTTTTCTCCCTGAAATAATTATTATCCTTGCTGCCAACATATTCTAATCTTATGGTTTCGGAAATCTTAGTATTTCCCCCCGCCTAAGAGCTTGGTATTTATTATTTTCTGGTGTAAAACATTAAACATGTCTTTATTACACAATAAGGTTAGCTGTCCTATCTGACAAGATGTTGAAAATAAGCATACTGTGGTTTTTTTAAAGTTGTAAGTAGCGTACAGGTTTCATTCAGGGCTAAGGCAGAGGTGCCAAAAGTTTTGCCCAAATCGGTCGATGGCACAAATTTGTACATAAGGGTTGAAACTATGGTTAGTGATAGTGGATTTCTTTTTTGGGCTCGCATGCGGGAGGTCCCGGGTTCGATTCTATTCGACTGCTCACTCTGATCTTACGTTTTGCATAGCTTTCGCTGGTCTGTAGGTGAATGCTGGGGTGGTTTCTCATCCACCACGACACCACGATTTTGTTTTCATCTTTCATTCTGTTTCCTTCTCATCTTTCGGGCGTGCTTCTAGCTCTCATGCGGTACCGGACAGATGGCGCGTCTGCTTGCTTAAAGGAAAGTACTCTCTGTGGACACTAGAGGGCTGCTTGGTCGACGGGTCGTTCATCGTCCTCTCTAGGCAGCTCCAGCAGTGGGACGGATCTTCGAGTCTATAACTGTTAGGGACTTCCGCTCGGCTGTGGCCTGAGGCCACCAGTCATATAACCCAAGTGAATAGAATTGTGCTCTAGTTGGTCAAGCAGTACAGGTAATATATGACTGAAAATAAGGGCCGGAAAGTTGTCGAAAGTTCTAAGATAACCTTTGATTTTTGTAAGGTCCTATTGTACAACAACGGTATTTTGACAGATGGATTAAACAATGCAGCTATCTACATAACTAACTGAATATATGATTAGAGATAGCTTTTGATAGTTGTAAAATGTTCTTTCGTTGGCCAACTTTCGTTGGCTCTTGTAATATAAGTGCACCAAGTTTTGACTAGGTAGGTCTAAGAGTGCTGATTTGCATGTTATGCTTTGAAAACAAGGGTATTTGAAGTTTTTGAAAATTGCAAGATATCTTATCATATCTGCAAGATTCCAAAACCCAAATACACCAAGTTTTGTCAAAAACATACCAATAATTCTTGACAGCAAAGTTCAGCGAAGTTACAGAGAAATTTAATGATATAAACACGATATACAACTCCATCCCCTATAACTCAATTTTGAAGATTTTATGCCCCTCCCCCCGCCCCCATTTACCCATTTGGGCTGAAAGTCATTAAAACTGCCAAGTTAACAATAAAATGCCAAAATATTATCTGATTTTCAGATTAAATGAATGTTATTGAAATTTGGCAAAATGAATAAGAAATCCCACGTAAAAACCTCAGTTTCAAATATTTTAGAAAAGTTAATACACAGAGGTAAAACTCGAAGCAAATCTGCTATGAAATACACAGATTACAACATAATTGTTGACTTTTATGATGAGATTTCATGTCTCACAGCTTCATATTAAAAGAACATAAGATGATTAAAACTGAAAATACGAGTAAGGATAAGCTGGCTATTCTGAGAAGACAGCTTTAATGCGAACAACCACGGAAACCTTGGAGCAGCAGATTATTGGCTCGTTCCTGTGAGTCGATTCATTGCGCGACAATTTACAAAATTAAATATGTTTACTTCGCCTTGCCCTTGTAGAAGCTGCGTGATTTAAGCAGCGGCCTCAAGCCAAACACGCACATTTTCTTCATTGCGTCGTATTACTGCCTGTCATTGTTATACTTTGAGGTCAAGACCTGGGCACAGTCGTTGATATATGCGGATGACATATTGATTGCAAATAGTAAAAATAATTTACAAGTGGCAATTAATGAATGGAAGGAGGAATTAATCAAAAAGGGACTGGAACTGAATATATTTAAAAGTAAAACTATGTACATAGAGAAGAGAGATGAAGAAATCAAAATATCATCTAACGGCGAGAAGCTGGAATTGGAATATTAATAAACAAAAATGGGAAAGTAGAACAAGAAATTTTAAATAGAATAAGGAAGGCTAACACTGTTAATTAGGTATATTATCAGATTAATAGTACCATTGTGGGGGGAAAAGGAGATAACTAAAGAGACAAAAATCACAGTGTTTAAAACAATAATACTTCCAATCTTATTCTATAGAGCAGAGAACTAGACTTCTGCAGAAACAAGAAAGTAAAATAATAGGTATGGAAATGAGATACTTGAGATAAGTTGCGTGGAAGACTTAAGAAACATGATTAGAAACGCAACAATAAGAGACGAACTGGGTATCCACTCCGTAAAACAAGTTATAGAAAAAAGACAACTGAAATGGTATGGTCATGTATCCCGCATGGCGGAGGAAAGAAAACCCATAAAATATTTAGAGGCGAGACCGGAAGGAAGAAGAGGAAGAGGAAGGCCACGTATGTTATATCAAGAGTATATTGACACGCTGGGCAATGAACGAGGGAAAACAATGACAGAAATGAAGGGAATGTTATGGAACCGGAATGAAAGGAGATGGATAGAGGCTGGTACTCCATGCAACAGCACGGAGTTAGGGGAAGAAGAAGAAGAAGAAGAAGAAGAAGAAGAAGAAGAAGAAGAAGAAGAAGAAGAAGAAGAAGAAGAAGAAGAAGAAGAAGAAGAAGGAGGAGGAGGAGGAGGAGGAGGAGGAGGACGAGGAGGACGAGGAGGAGGAGAAGGAGGAGAAGGAGGAGAAGAAGAAGAAGAAGAAGAAGAAGAAGAAGAAGAAGAAGAAGAAGAAGAAGAAGAAGAAGAAGGAGGAGGAGATCAAGGCTATACCGGATTAGTCATCTAGAACTACATTGTGAATACTTCTGAAAGGAGAACTGCTAGTGATGCACTGATTCATAAAATTAATGCTCGCAAATATATGATGCGGCCTAAGGAGATCTGAGTGCCTAACGACCGTTCTTACTACATGCGAACCACCGTGGTGAATACCGATGCTACATGAAATGAAATTATAATTGGGAAAGGAAATAGGGAAGGAAACGATCTAGGCCTAAGTTTAGGGTACCTCCCCGGCATTGGCCAGTTATAAGTACCGAGAAAGACTTAGAAAAATCACCAGTCAAGGAGGACAGTCCTGGTGGAATTTGAACCTCAGACCTCCCGTTCACAAGTCCGTACCTTAAAGAGTTCGTCTATCCATGCTGATGACCAACGTTGAGAAAACATCACAGGCATAGTAGCATCGCGTTGCAGCATGTCAAGATATGTGGCAATAACATACATTCTTTTTTCTTTTCTAACTTGACGAGAGTGTTTTCCAACACTAGGCGCATAATACTCCACTAATTACTATTCTAACTTATCTCTCTTTGCACTAAAACACGTGGATAACTAACCACGGAGAGTGTATAAACGTGCATTCAGCTTGGTAGCACTGTCATAGAAAGTGATATTTCTGTAAGATTTATTCCACGTAGGACAACATGGTTACAGTTCGGTAATGGTGTAGCAGGTGGGTAGTCACCATGCTGCCTCCCACTGACCGTTTCAGGGTGGTTTGAAGACCGTGAAATTATGTATGAGATGAATTGACTTTGGTCTACTTTACTCTGCTCACAAAAAATGGCAAGGTAGTTGCTTCTTTTATTGTTTAACATTTTGAGTACGAATAAAATAACACATTAAAATGCATACTTTTTCCTCTTAAAATAATATTTATGATTAAGAAATGTCATATGAAGATAAGGATTTTTGTTGGGTTTTGCTACATAAGATGCTAGTTCAGCTGGTAAACCTTTCGAAAACAGGAACGTAAAAAATGCACTTCAAATTGCGATTCTGACGTGAATTTTTCAAATAACATGTTATTTAAAATTAACAGAAAAGGCACATGTCCAATGGGCGGATGAACAGAACACCTAACACTGGTAGTTAATCGAACAACTGACATATTTTATTCGCCTCTAGCTGAATCTAGAAATTGCTCCTGTACAATTCAACAGATTGAATGTTATAGCTCTAATTTGGATCATGGATCTTCCGGCTTACCCTTCAGTTGCTTCACCACCACCGTTCCCAAATAGTACTCCGGAGCCCTAGGGGCTCCGCAAGTACTTCGAGGGCTCCGTCTGGAGCAGTTATGAACATGAGGAAAATTGCTATTATTTATTGGTGGGAAAAACAAAGCTACTATGTCCAGTCACCTACCTGGGAGTGAAGTTGGACAAGGGTCTAACTTTTTCACAAACACTTCAGGAACCTCTCCGCACAGACGCAGGGAGCTATTGCTTCACGGTATCCCATGCTGAGGCCCGAGATGTCCATTCGCATAAAGTTACACGTTTTCCGGGCTCTTATAATTCCCCTCATGTTTTACATCGGCGAGATCTTGGGCATAACCACAGACATCTGGCTACTTTGTTTACAATGGGGATAGTCTGTTCTTAAGCTATCTTGAGCAGTTGTAAGCAGATAACAGCTTGTAATTTGAACGAAGTAAACTCACTACGTTGTAATACAAGATGAAAGGGGTGTAGATGTCTACCTAGAATTGAAGGAGAAAAAGAGTAATTCATAACCTTTTATCCATCTTCAAGCATTTCGCCCGTAATAAATAATTTGCAAACTAACATTTGGCATCACAGCATCACCGAAGCACGTGGCGCACCGCCTACTGCGACGGGTTAGCTATCGTATGGGTGAAGTCAACAAACACTGCCCTCACTAGTAGCTTATAGCTACATATCTAGTGTTCATGTTTTAAGCGCATTTCCATTCATATTTGCTCACGAATGACCGACACAAAATTTTACGTCAAATGTATGCTGTGAAGCCAAGTAAATGTTTAAGCTAGATATTAGCAGTACTTTACGACGGAAAAGAAATGAAACATTGACATAAATTGTTGGCATATCATTCTGAAAATGCACTTGCCTTTAGACAGGTGTATTCTCATCTGCGCATAAGAGTGCTGAGCAATTTGAAAGCTACATCACACTTCATATATCAGTAGCGTCGTATTGAGGAATTCTCGAGCTTTGTGTAATAGTATTAACAAATCCTAGCCCTTATCATTGGGATGTTGTATGTTTACATCGCATTTATGAATATATCTGCAAAACAACTCAGTAAGGAGCTTCAGCTATCCAAGTAATTATTTGTCTGCAAATTTTACTCTACCAGCAGGAGAATACTTTTTCAGCATCAATAATGTTTGAATGGGGTTGAGTACCTGTCTTCCGGTGTAAATATTCACATATAATTTGTTTCGTAGAACACGAAGAGATCTGCAGAATACTATCCATGTTTTACCGGTATGCGAACGAGTTCTGACCTAGTTTCACCTCAGTGTAAAGTATAGCCACTGTTGTCTAGCAGAACCACAAATGCCAGTAGCATGCAGGTGGAAGGGAAGTCATTACATTCCCTCTAATATGTGCTTCATAGAAGCATTACAAAGAAAAAGTCAAATGGCATTTTGTTCTTTGATCAGCCGATTTCGAAAAAATAAATGGTTTTTGATCCAACTTGGATGTATAATTCCACAGGAATGTACGCAGATAATAGTTTGTTACTTATAAGATGCGTAGAGTAACTTATTTCTGACATAGCTTTGGTAGTAATTATGGGACATCACACCAGGGTACGAAATAATTAATCACTTAAAAGATGTGAAGGAATACTCCGAACGGCTTTCTCAGACGCGAGGCATGTCGACAACGTTGGGTTGAGGTTGGTCAGGGAATTGACCTGGTTTGTGAATGTAAACAGGTCTGGCACTTTCGCTTTCGCTTTAATGTTTTGGGAGCTAACGCTTGTGATTGGCCTACACTCGCGCAGGGTATTTGCTTGTGTTCTCAAGAAGCACCGTTACTGTGAAAACTAAAATAGCTCCGTAGGAAATGGTCAGAGACAAAAACGTAAGATACAAAATGTGCTCCAAATATCGAGATCTATCACTGGTTTAAATTAATGTAATGACTTCCCTTCCACCCGGTATACGTAGGTCAGGGCTGGGTCGTGTATAACAGGTGTCTCTTTTCGATATTGCCAGATGAGCATTGTGAGAGAGAAAAAATAAACGGAAAATCGGTTCAATTTCATGTGGTCTCCATAAGTATAAGCGTGCCTTTATACTAGTATCACACACTGATGACGTAACAGTCTCCTACAAACCAAATGTTTATGGCGAATCTGGAATTTGGCACTTAAGGGGAGGGGAGTTACTATCGCATTTCATTCACTTAACACTAGAATCACAGTTAAAATTACCGGAATCTATACTCTTTCCACTTGTACTTAGGCGACACTTTTAGACCACGAAGTTGAATATTGCCACTATTATAATAGCTATACTGCCTGGGCCAATAGCCTTCTCCATTATATGAACGTACCTAGCTCCTTCACCAGGAAAAATCTGAAACCCAGTGCATAGTCAGATGTTTAAAAGCTAGTCGTCACATACCAGCCTTGAAATTCCATTCGCTTTCCATGATATTGTAATAAACAACTGAACACGACATAACTTTAAGAAATGGCAGAGTTAAAAGTCAAAATAATAAAAATAAATTCACTATTCACTTCGGGAATAGCTGATGGCTTAGAATAAGTTATGTTAAATACATTGTATGTATTAAAAAAGGTCCATGACATCGAATTTTTGGGTGAGACACGCTACTTCCTTTGCTTACTTTAGCTTAGTGATGGCACTATTGAATACGTGCATTTTTGACAGTCGAATATATTGCGATGATAACGACTATCGCATGAAAGAGTTGGGATTTTCCTTTCGATTTTAAAAGTCGTTCATATATACAAAATACATGGTCTATAGACAACTTAGCAACCAGGTTTCATTGGGATTTAAAATTACAGAAAAACCTCGTTTATCCGGACTAGCTGGGACCAAGGGCAATCTGGAAAATAAAAAATCCGGGTAATAAGGACAATAAACCATGTTCTCGCTGAACACTGTATCACGTGAATAGTGCGTCATCTGATGTTTCATTTCTTGCCGTTTTTTGCTGTCCTTCTGCCTTTCAAATTGTGTTTAGGTATCATTTTACAACAAAAGTCTTCAATATCTTTTATTTGCTTCTGCCAGTCGGACATTGTTGAAGTTCCAACTCCCAATTCAGTAGCTACTTTCTTCAATGCGTCTCCTTAATCAGTTCGATTAATATAAATACAACTTTTTATCCACTGAAAGCAAGACCTCCTTTTGCTTTGATGTCATTTTAAACTTGCACACTGAATTACCCTCCCAAAAACTTTGATAAGACACTGAAACAATCCGGTTGAAAAACACACACACGCACGCACGCACACACACACACACACACGCACACGCACGCACGATAAACTTAATTTCAGGAGCCGTTTGAAAACAGTAAGAAAACTGAGGAGATTGAGGGAAGTGTAGTGACGGTTAGGGATCAAGGTCAACGCTTTCTTCCGGCGCTATTTATAGCTTGTGAGACATACCGCGTCAGCACCGTATGGCACACTGCTCAACGGGTAGCATTTTACATTACAGTACAATACGTATTATCATAATTTATTGCGCAATTTATGCAGGGACCGTACATGGAATGAAACTAAAAAGCGAATATTTGGCATGCATACTTATAGTTCTTGCTATCACTGTTAAATTTATTATCTACTGTGGACATTAAATTTAAAAAAAATCTACAAAACTGATCCGGATAAACGAGGTTTTACTGTAGGTTATAATAGTCGTTCTACCCCTAAAGAACTATAAATACGGCTTTATTGCACATTATGTTGTAATATTAATACAAATGTGTTAAACTTACAACACTGTTTGCAATTATTCTCTAGTAACTAGACCGAAAATTAATTCCATTAATATCGGATTGTGAAAGCATGTCATTTCTCAAGCATACTGCCACATACAAATTTTAATGAAACACATATTTTTAAATAAGTATATATAAAGAAATATAAGTCGTGAGGTGGGCAATGAGCAATTTCCTTGGATGCGCAGTGGCACTCTTCACCCGAAAGACTGGTGGTGGGGCAAGTTGCGCAAACATATGTGTGCAGAAGTCATAACAGGAGTGAAGTTCGCTACCACAGCTTTAGTGCATATTGCTAATGACATTATATATGTATAACAATTTTATTAGCTCTATAACGAACAAAGTGATTTCGCTATAACTATGGCCATGTGCCAACAATAACTTCCATGTGAACTGCAATTGTTTCACCTGCGAGCTGTTGTGTTTCGCGGCAAACTGACGAGTCTCAGAGCGCGGGGGGGGGGGGGGGGGGGCAGTTTCCCATATGCGCAAGATTTGTTCATGTCTTACCTCACGACCTATACGAGATTCCCATTTTAAAATTATCTAGTTGTTGCAAAATTGCATGCAGTTATGGTTTAATGATTATTTGAGGTTATGTGGGGTAGGTTATGCCAGTTATGTCGCATTTCTTATTTCAAATATATCTGGCCTTAGGTTAAAATTAATAAGCCAAAGTACGCTTTATCACAATATGGGGAGGCCCGGATAGTTAGTTCATCTTCTGTAACTGGGGTGCTCGGTCTTAAATTTGGGTAACTGGTATTTCGGGTTGAGCTGAAGATACAAAGCACAGCTAATATGGTATCTACTTTCCAAGGTTCATGTGCTTATAGATTTTAACACCCAAACTGGGAACTGTAGGTAACAGTTTTTGTGGCTATTAACTAGCTAGGAAACAGAGCAGCAACAACTGACATTTGCTATGCAAAAATGAGGGTGCGTTAATGTTTGGAGTTAAAACTTTGGTTTTTATTTACAAGCCGTCCATCAACGACTCAATAACAACGTGCGGAAGAAGACACTTCGGCCGAAAGGCGATCTCTTGTGCCTATGCCCCCGAGAAGATGGATAGGGCGAAAGGATCCCAAGTGCGGCCGGAACATTGCCACGACAGAACAGATGGCAGGGTCCCTAAATTTTTCCACTTAGAAGCACCCCGGCGGAGGCTGGCTTGGCTCCTCTCCCCCCTCGGTCTTGTACCATATCATGGGGGCTCGCCTTCCAGTCCGGGGGACGAGATTTCCAGAGCGCATTTATTCCCCTTGCCGTGCCGCTGCCGCGACGCTCGCCGACGCTTCCAACTCTGAAATAAATCTAACGGGATGAAGGGTGAAATGAAATGATTAACGTAATGAAATGGAGGGACAGGAAATTCGGAGGATATGGACATCCTTCCCAGCATTCGCCTGGCGACCAGGGGAAACCTCCGAAAAAAACCCATGGGTCAGAAAGGTCAGCCATGGGGGATCAAACTTGCAAACTCCCGAATGCGGGCTACAGAGCCATTCCGTTCGGTAGCACTCCATCAAAGTATGTCATCTCCCCCAACACTGATGCTGTGCTTTCACTGGACTAACACTAGCTTTTTATGCATGATTAGAAGAGTACTATTAAAGTACATTTTGCAACAAATTGTATGCCCTGGACCTATATTTATATTAATTACTTAGTGGTATCCTTCGGTGTATCAAATTAGTTACATCTAGAAAATAAGAGCAGCTTGTACTATAGACTCTCTAGAAGGGGTTGGTATATTTGCATTGGTAAAGGGATTAAAACTATCGAACACCAAGTAACCAAAAAAACAATAAGCCGAACGGAAAAACCGAATGCTTGGCAGCAATCGAATGAAAGTAAGACGACTAGCAAATAAATCGATAGTTTTCATTCAATAGTATCCAACTACATAGTACAGAAAGTAACAAGGTCTTTTCTCCCGGATTGTTGTTCACGAGACTAGGAAGTAGATATATCCGATAGAAACGCCTGATACGTGATGGTGGTCATAGGTCAGTTCATCACTAACGGTGTAACCTTCCACCTCTGTCCTTATATATGTATATTTGAAGGAGAAGTCAGTAGTCGGCCAAGGCCTATTTTAATGGGATTGTAAATACGTGTCTGGGAACTTTTACTTCCAATGTATTTGTCTAAAGGCGGGATTTTTTTCTTGGAGCGTATCCTATAACCATGCGTCTCCAGAGAAAGAAACATAATAAACTTCGTTTTAAAGATAAACTGAAAATAATAATTTCGTTCCTCGTTTAATTCCTTTCTCTACCACGTACCTAGTAGGTAGAGAAGGTAACTGCATTCCACCCAAAAATAAGATATCGAGATTTTCCAGGAAATACAAGTCTTGAGACCCCCTAAATAGAACAAAAGGTACGTGTGTGCAGTGAACAGCATAAATGCAATTTTCCATAAATACCAAGGGCACAGTATACAACGTAGGAGGATACGTTGCTCACTATGACCTACGGGAGATGTGTTGCGGCTACCACCCCCAGGAGGAAGGGATGAAGTGAGGAAACCAAAGGAGGATAAACCTCACAGAGATGTGCGGGAGACCATAACCGTTCCTGGCTTGAAGACACCTAGAGAGGGCGGTGAACGACCCGTAAACTAAGCAGTCCTATAGTGTCCAAAGGCACTACTCTTTTCTTTGAGTAGTCATCCGCGCCATCAGACACCGCCATACTCCACGAAACCTATAACCATGTTTGAAACATGAGAAGGAAACGAAATGAGAGGGAAATTATAGAAAGAAAATCGTGGTAATGAGAAACCGCTCCAGCATTCGCCTACCGACTAGGCAAAATCGCTCATGCTCAAAGTGAGCTGTCGACGGAAATGAAACCTGGGACCTCACGAATGTGTGTCTCACATTCATCTACCTCGGATATACATGAATACCAGACTTGGTTTTTAGGCTTACCATCTTCCAGAGAAAAGACATGAAGATTTTTAAAAAAAATCTCCCACTCCAGACCACCCTTTACGTGGAAGACTTAACATTTTTGGATTTTTGAAAAAAAAAAAAAAGACAACGATTCTGATTAAAGTAGCATGGGTACTTTTAAGATATTTATATGACATAAGAAATGTCTATCTTGAATTTTTGGGAATAGATTCTAAAGCCCTTTTCATTAGGGAGGAATTTTTATATAATTTCGTATAGCAAGAAGACCATTAGAGAAAAGCGTACTACACAAAGAATGTAGGTACGCAATATCTTTAAAGCACGTTTTGTTTCAAATAACTCTTTTTGTGGCATCAGCCATTTCCAAGATATCGGTGGTTATTAATTTGAATTTTTCAGTCATTTTCACAGTGCTGACGCTATTCAGCTGTTTTTCGCGATGTCCTGCAAAGAATATGGCATTTTAAATTTAGCATAGAGCCACCACACGAATTTCGATTCGGTTGCCTCCACCGTATTTCCCTTGTAACTTCAATGAAATGTATAATGAAACTGTTTCTACGAAGGTTTATTTCAATTGATATGAAGTAGATAGAAGAAAAAGGTTTCGTAAGAATACCTTGTAGAAGCTTTAGAGAAATAATCGGCAGCAGGTGGGGAAACTCATGTGAACGTAATAGTCAGATTTAATAATGGTATTAGCGTCACTGTAATGATTCGCCAATTTACTGTAATAATTACAGAGTAGTCTACTGATTCACATTATTGTTGCGAGATAGCAAGTCATTTTCATATTATAGTAATTAGGTTCCGGAGTTCTATGGCTTTGCAACTCCTTTCTGATGATGATACTACGTGGAAAATATATGTGGCTCATATTTTTAGTGAAATTAAACGGCTTTTGCGGGTCTTTTATCTGCATTTTTAGAGACTTTTACCTGATAGGGCATTTTTACAGGTCATTTTTTACAGGTTATAAGTCATTTTAAGTCGTTTTAAAGAAAAGTACAGGTTTTTGTCATTTTCGCAAGTTTGGCTGCGTTATTCTTATATTAGTAATTAGTAGGATCAAATTTCAGAAACTCAGAGTCTAAAACTTCTTGGAAATCTTTTGGAATGTGGCTCTCCTATTCATATTTCGTTAAACATTTGGACTTGTGAACCACAGATTAGTACGTCCAACTACGGTTTACGTCTACTATGAGAACGACTTGTCCTCTAAAGGAATGAGGGGTGAATCTATCTGCTATTTTTGAGGGTCTGTTACAATGCAGTCTTCACAGAGCAAAAGCTAGTGGTTGAGATGACGTTAGTCACACCGAAAGTAAAATCAAGCACGTGTGCGATAGTGAAAATCAAATAGAATTGGTGAAATCAGTTGCAAGTAATCTAACTCATGTGAAAGGTGAAATGGGCGAACTTTTCTCTGTTAAAGTTCACCTAGAATAGTGGATGTGGTACAGTGTTAATGTACTTACAAGTAAGAACCATTCCCTCGATGATGAAGAAAAGCTGGAAGCTCGCAATATTTGTTGCTTTGCAAACTATTAAGGGTAGGAGAAATGAAGGGGATGAGTTCATTTTGAGGAAAAAAAGTTGTTATTCCTTATGAAACCTGTGAAACGTAAGCTTTGCATTGCACTTATCAGATTGGTAAGAAAGATGCTGAGTCCATGTGAAAATGCAAGAAAAAGAAATGAGCCAAGCGAAATAAAGGAGATGAGATCGACACAAATGTTCAACTAATGGGATCAGTCCAGTATAGGAGTATGCAAGCGCCTTGCTTGTAGTTTGACACTTACTGTTTACATGTTCAGATATGTTCCAACCTACAATATCTCTCTCATTTTTCTTCTTTTGCCTCAGTTCAGCAACATACTGTGTCTTGTAAAGTTATTTTATTTTGTTAGTGAGATTGTGATTTTTTATTTATGTGTACAATGGAAGAAAATGGTGATGTTACGATGAACATGGGCAGTAAGGAAGATAAGAAGAGGAAAGCTACTGGTAGGATGACAGATGTGCGACAAAAAATTAACTTAATGACACATGTCCGAGGTGAAGATTGTAATTACCGAATGAAGTGTTTTCAAGTTGTGCCAAACAATACTAAAAACTCAATTCTTAATCATTTTAATCTTATGACTGACGAGGACGAACAGAATTCATATTTGTGTGGTCTAATATATCTGTTCTTCCTGTAGCTAGGCGTCGCAATAGAAAACCAGAAGGAGAAGCAAGGATTAATGAAGCAACATTCAAATACAGAGTACCTACGTGGGATTGTAGGGGAGAGTGAAGTTATTAGTGAGTTTGATGTTTGCAAGAAAGCCTCCATAGGGATGCATGGAATCGGAAGAAAAAGAGTGGAACGTCTTGTAAATGCTTTGAAGAAAAGTGGAGTTAGTCCGAAAAATAAACAAGGAAAACACAACCGACCTTGGAAAATTCAAGAGAATGTTAGACCTCATTGGCAATCATATCAACTCTTTTCCTTCACGGAATAATCACTATGGTTTGAAAGATTTCAAAAAATTATACCTATCCCAAGGTCTCAACATAAAGAAAATGTTCAGAATGTTTAAAGAGAAGAATGAAGGAGTAAAAGCATTATACGATAAATACAGAAACATTTTTTGAGAGAAGTTTACATAAGTTTTGGTTACCCCCGTGTTGATACTTGTTCAGCTTGTGAAACCAAGAGAAAACGGACTGTCAGAAATTATTTTGATGTTTGATTTGTTCAAGTAAAATACATGACTGAATGTTGTTTTAATATCGTACTAGCACAATGTTTCGAGAGTAAAATACAATTAATCCATTCTCATAAAAGCAAGGTAAAACCATTATTTCTGCGGATTTCTTTGCTAAAGATTAATCTGTTGTTACAGTGACTAAATAAAGAAGATACGCCTAAGGGACTGTTCCCCTTTATTACAAGAATATCTTGCACTTGTTTTCTTTTTTTAAAGTAAAACAGTGGACCAAAACGATTTTGTTAATTTTTACTATACATATATAAGTATATGACGTTTAACCAATAGTTTCAAATGAAAAGAAAATAGATTACAATGAACATAATAAAGTTATTAAGTTTCATATGCTTTAAAATGCTCTCCAGAAAAACTGTAAAAGTGGACTTGTCTACTTTATTTCTCCTACCCTTCATATGTTAAAACGTCAAGTTTGCCCTCAATTTCAGTACCTTTCTCTGTCGTATCTGTTACAGTATTGCTTACACCTTAATTCCTAAGGGCTTCCACAATATGCCTTTGAGGCTGACGCGCGGGAAGCCGACAAAACCCCAACAAAAACTAACAAACATCATTTAATCTTTTCTTACAGCTGAATTCTCTAGAACTGATAAAATCAGTTGCACGGAAAAGTGTGTAAATCGTATGTAGATGGTACGCAAGTATGGTATGATTATTTGCAATCTACATATGGGGAGATCCATTTGTTTGAGCGTACATTCGGATAAAAAGAGTGAATTTAACATTGGCGAGGTAGGCCATTTAATGCCCTCTAATAGCAATTTCCTTCACAAAGACGTATATGCAGGAGATGGTAAAATTTATTCAAATGCGAAAATTCCAGTTCTCTAAATCTTTAACGTAGGCGCCATGTTGATAGTCTATACGGGTAGTTCATATCGGAGCGTCAGTCCGATACGCCTAAGATTCACGGTATCAATATTCCGCTTCTTTCCTGAAACTCCAGGCACTGTTTTATTTCACTGGAACGAACTGAAGTGTAGCAAAATAAAGAAGGATATGCTTTTGTTAAATATATTATATATTTGCTTCTATTAAAAAAACGGTTTCATCAATAGAACAGAACAGAATAGAAGCAGGAATACAATTAGAAATACAATATGATATGATATGATATGATATGATATGATATGATATGATATGATATGATATGATATAATATAATATATAATATAATATTAGTATAATATATAGAATAGAATCGGAAGCTTTATTGTTCCATAACATTTACAATAATGAGCAAATGCTTGTACAAAGGTGACTCGTCAGATTATAGTTTACAAATATAAAACAAATATAACAGTAAAAGCACAAATTGCACATATAGAATTATCGCATGAATAAATATGCATATTATCTGCATATAGTACGTCCTTTTAGTTACACGCCTTCGATGTTTCAACTTAATAAATAATTTCAAACTACACTCCATGTATTCTTTTATTGAGTAACATGCTTCCTGCTTTTTGCCTGTCTGCGGAATTGATCAATATTTGTTACTCCTCTAATTTCTGGGGACAATTTGTCAAATACTTTAATTGCCATTTACTGTGGACTTTTCTCAAGAAGAGATCTCCAAAACTCCAGAACTTTTTCCCATTCTGTAGCATTGCCCATACAGTTATACCATTTTCCAATATGGACTGAAGTAACATACAGTCTTGATTATAGCGAGTTTAGTTTCATGGAATTATCAGTTTCATCAATTTTGGGGTTTTGAGCACTCACACTTGAACTTAAGAGAGTGAAGAGTTCTGGAGTACAGTTGACATCCGGCGTGTCCCTTCTGTCCCTGACCTGGATCATCGCCAACAGCGGTGTTTACGATTTGAACGACTACAAGTCTTTCAAGGTTCACTTCTTTGGCCTCTTACCCAAAGCTTGTGAAACATATGACGGAACTTCGTTGAAGTCAGTAAAATGCAATACTGCCATCAGTCCTGAACAATTGTGCACAACAGTTGTGTGAGTTACTTGCAATAAACTGACGAACAACTGAATCGACCGCCTACAGCTCACAACTAGAATTACTAAAGGACATACATTATTATTGTGCTTAGTAGAAGGTGAAAAAATGTAATCTGAAATAAGAAATGTTTAAAAGTCAAATGTGGCACTGAAAATAAGAGACAATGAAAAGTGTGTTTTAAAAATAAATGTTCTTCTTTTAGTATTATAAAGACTATAGAATCCGTAAAAATAGTTTCTAGAAATTTTTTTTCGGTTCAACGTTATTATGGAGCAGCCTTGTATCACAGAGGGAGGTGGTGCCATGGTGTGCGACTTTCATTCGGGAGGTCCCGGGTTCGATCCCCGTCGACCGACGGTTTCCGCTTGTCACCAGACGAATGTGGGGGTGGATACTCTTATCCACGGATTCCTTTCCCTTCATTTCTCATTTCCCTCCCTTATCATCTTTCAGGTTTGGTTGGTAGCGGAGTACGTTCTGGCGAATGCGGATAGATGACAATGACGCTTGCGCTCTGGAAACCCTTCCCTGACCCCTCCTGGAAGTTGCCGCACGGGCCGCTAGGGTCGCGTCGTCGCCCTCTCCTTGGCTGGGGAAACACTGGTTGTGCGCCAGGTGTCAATATCTGTAACTGTTAGGGACTTCGGTCCGTCTCTGGGCTTCGCTGACTCCGTTCCCTGAGCAGCCTACGGTCTCACTTCGGCTCATCTCTTCCCTTCCCCCTGGGGGCGGGGTGGTAGCCCGCAAAAAATCCATGTCGGTATCGCGGTGGGTCGAGGTGTCACCCCTCCGTTCCTACACCCCCCCCCACAGAGAGAGAGAGAGAGAGAGAGAGAGAGAGAGAGAGAGAGAGAGAGAGAGAGAGAGACGTACCATTTCTTCCACTAGACTTAGCAGAATAGTAGTTTACCTTCTAAAATGTTTAAAACCTGTTTTACCAGCTGCATACTATGAGAGATGTATATTTCCATTGTGCCATGCATTATGACATCATTATTTGGAGTAATTGTTCCAAAGTTGTGTGTATTTTGAAAAGCGCAAAGATCTTAAAATATTAGCGGGTGCTCACTTCATTACTTATAACAGGCCTATGTTTTTAGAAGTTTTCCATTTTGACAGGCGTTAACCTTTGCATCTTTGAAGTATTATTTGTTAAAATACGTGAAATTTGTATACTGCAAGATAAGTTCAACAGCACTGCACTAAGAGCATTATCCATCTTAACATTCCATTATGTGGATTAAACAAAACTTTGCATAATTTTAATGTTAATATACTGGCCTAAACTGCTTAATATTCTTCCAGATAGTTTTAAACTTTTAGGTATAAATACTTTACAGAATACAGAGAACGGTCAAGCTAAAAACACTGCATTCCACTCAATAAGAATAAAAACCTAAGTATAACTAAGATCCGGAAGTTCAGCTATAAATTACTGCGGTTGGACGAGCATAGAGCCGTAAATATGGCTGTAAACAAAAACCTACGCAGAGAGTTTATTAGTGTTATGTGACTCAGTACATGCTGGGGTAAATACGTACATAAAGACGTTCTGACCACACTATCAAACTGGTGCAAAATTGTTATCTGAAATAAATTTGTGGACGAATACTTCTGGTACAACTAGAAAATGTTCAAGAAAAATATGAAGTGTTGCACTCACATAACTTCCTCTACTCTTCTACTAACTATTCTTACAAACTTATTTTATCTTCTTCGTGTTAGTCGAGATAAACATTTGCAGAAATTATCTTACTGCTGCTTTTCTTATAGATCTAAGGGGAATAGAGAATACAGCAGGCTTTGAGCGGTAGTCAAGTCGTTTAAATCTTTGAAATTCCGTTCTCTTTGCACAGCCAAACAGATTAAAAAAAGAATATGGACCTTTCGTTTGAGAGAAGTATAAGTATTGCAAAACTCACACAATTAGCAAGGAATATCTCCGAAATGGTTCACTTCACAAAAAAATCCACATAGACACAACTTGTGTGTTTTAACGAGATCTACTTTTTTGTATAGTAAGACATGACCTATCTCTCGGTTTACCAGTTATGCAAAAGTCATACAGAGTAAACAGGACTACGCGGGCTATAGTCAGAAGATTCAAAATATACATTTCATTTGCCATAAAAATATCTTAAACATATGGCATTTTAATCAAAATCGTTAGAGCCATTTTCGAGAAAATCAAAATTGTCCATGTAAAGGGTAGTTATGGTGAAGAAATTTTCTTCAAAATCTTCGTGTCGTATCCTTGAAAGATATTAAAGTAAAATATCAACTTTGGTTTTTAACCGACTTTTCGTTTTTGAATTACGCTCTTCACACGCACGCACGCACGCACGCACCATACACATACACACACGCACAAACGCGCGCGCTGATCCTTTTATAAAACTGTTTTTAGATTCAGGAGGGCTCAAAACATTATTTGTGGTGAAATCTCGACATCGATATTTTGGGTCGAATACAATACTTCCCCTACTTATTATACGTAGTAGAGAAAATAAAAATTTAGTTCATTTTAACAAAAGCATGCATGTAAATATATTTTACAGTCAACTTCTGCCCCCACCAAAAGAAAACGAAAACAAACAAACGTGCGGGGGGGGGGGGGGGGGGTGCGGCCGGAACACAAATATACTGCACAAAGAAATACATATTTTATATATCGAATTTTACAAACAATACACATAGACATTAAGCCCGCCACCCGGTACGAGAATGGGCATCGTTAGTTTGAGACGTTTTAGAGATAAGTGGTTAAGGCGACAAATATCTCAGTTGTTAATATTCGTGTTTACGATTCATTACTGCTAAACTAGTGGTCTGCGCAAGATAATTTAAAGCTGAAACCCAAGTATGATGACTATGCGATATGAACGTTGGAAGTCTTAATTAGTATTTTTATAAACTTAATAAATGATCCAGCGAGACTTATTGCAATACGATTCGCCGTTACTCCTCTACAGTTTCCTGTAAGGAAGAGAATTGTATGTTTAGCAGGGACATGTTTAAGGGGAGTTAAGATAGCCGAAGTGCCCCCTCCAAAATTCTTCTTTCCCGGTAGGAAAATAAAAAAAAAAAAAAAAAAAAAAAAAAAAAAAAAAAAAAAAACAACTTGATAACGTCCATATTATATGGAAGTAAAAGTTGTGATAATTTACGCATATCAGAAGAAAAAAAAAAACGTAAAAGGTGAATTTGTTAGAACTATAAAGAACATGTTATCAAAGAAAGCTCACTATTAATGAATATATGGAGGATGTACATTTTGATAATCTTATACTACACTTAGGTATTTTTAACCGAGCGGGATGGCACAGGCGGTCTGTGGCCCACATTCGGGAGGTCGCGGGTTCGATCCCCGTGGCCGCGCACTCTGACATGGGCTTTTCCGTGGTTTCCCTATGCCACTTGGGCGAATACTGGGATGCATTATTTCATAACACGGTTTCCTTTCCATCATTCCCTTTCATTCCATTTCCTTATCACCTTTCAGGTGTACTTTCAGGCGTGTAGTGTTGGCAGTGCTGGGCAGATGGCGTGGATGGTTGCGCATGGTAACTGCTGTTCTCGGCGCTAGGTGGCGTTTTTCCGGCCCTTATCCCTGTCGAGGGGAGGGGGGCACGCTCAGTGCGACACCGGACCCGCGGTGTGATGACTGCTTGGCGGGGCCTGGCGCCGGGATGAAGAGATATCAGCACTTGTCAGGGACTTCCGCGCGTCTCTGTGGCCTGTCTAGCTGCGACCCTGTGTGGCACTTTCGGTTCCCTCGTTTCATCCTTGCCTCCTGGGGGGTGGTAGCCACAATAGATCTGTATAGGTCGAAGTGAGCGAGGTGTTCCCCATTGTGTCTGTACCCTTTATCCTTTAGGCACTTTTAATTTGATGCATACAAAACTGCTGTATTTTGTAAATACGATGTAACTTTTATAATCTAATTGGCGAATCACCATTTTACCAGCTATCTGCTGATTGTATGCAAATGCTTACATATGTGACCATAAATGGAGATGGATATAAACAGCACTGAAAACCATTTTATATGCAAAGGCAATCACAAACTTTTAGCTAAAAGCAGTCTTAAAGGGAAGAGCAACTTTAGAAATGGAACGTATATTGTTTTCAAGGAAAATATGACAATCTGAGAACTTGAGAAGCTTCAAAGGTATAACTTCTTTAATTGTCTATGTTCTTCTCAAGATATTAGCCACTTTGATAGTTTACAGTAAGTTTTTCTACAGTAACACAAAGACATCAGTTGAGAAGCACATCCGGCTTGCCTTGCTGCCAGTTCTATCCGTAATATTCATGTTTCTGGTGATGAAGTTAAGAAATATTTGCTGGTGTTTCAAGAAGACTTCATTTTGTATCGTGAACATGTTATTAATTTCAAATTATAAAATATATTAATTTTAAACATGAAAATAGGTAAACACATGTGATAAATTTAGTAAAATCCACTTTATAGGAATCAGTATATTTAAATACATGCGCCACACAGGAAGGTGGCACAGAACAAGTTCTGACTTAGAACTCAAAGAGTACCTATATTTGTTTGATACAATAATTCTTGACAATTCTGTATATATTATGGCTGTATCTCATTTACAAGTGTTCCAAGTGTTTAATTTTATGTAGGTTAGTCACTTTCGTCCCCCCGCCCCCACAAAATAAAATTATATGACTTTCTGGGAGAAAATTCCTAGTAAGCATCTAAAATTCTATGTGTAAGCCATGCCAAAACAACTGCTCACAGTTCACCTGCTTAGAAACTTCAATATCAAACAAAACAAACTTTATTCCTGTCCGGATAATTAAGCAAATTCTGACGACGGGCTGTTTTATTTCAATCATTCTCCGGACGCTAGCATTCTTCCGCTGCACTGTTTTAAGGAGACCAACCCGATGGGAATCGGACCTAATGATATGGGTGATTTATGTGTATTGACATTATTGGTCTCTCGAAAAAATGAAGTTCTTAGAACTGCAAAGACATAACATTGGATAATAGCAACTGCAGATTCTAGGGTTAAAGTAGTATAAAATTCCTAGCACAACAGCCTTTCACAGGCCAAGGCTTACCGTCCGCCCGCTGCGTTCCCCATCTCTGCCCACTACAGGCGGCATGAGTGGGGTGCAGAACTGGAGGGTGGGACATAGCGCCTAGAGTCCTCCCGGCCGGTTATGCGGCCTACGCGACCTGGAGTCGCTACTTCTTTATTTATGAGGCTGAGTGCACCTCGTGCCAGATCTCCCAGCTGGGGAAAAATCCTCACACCGGTACCAGAGATCGAACCCGGGTTCTCCGCGCCAGAGGGAGTCTTAAAAGTAGTATTTCATTTGAATATCTAATACATTATATCTTTATCGTTCACGTATGCGAGCCTCATACGTTACCGTGAATCCACTCGTACGGTGCTACTTACAGTTTTACTAATATGTCATTTAGATGTCATATTCCTTGATGTAATTCGGGCGTACAGGACACAGGGGAATACTCCTGCTAATTTTTAGTACTGCAATGCAAGATAGGGTTTGGAAATCGGATACAAGGATTCTGACATATGTCCTCTAAATTATTTAATAATCGAAAGCTCTCATTTTTGCATTGTGTGTAACTAGCTTCCCCTTAAAAAAAGCACTGTTACGCCATAATAAATGCTTTCTCAGCTCAGACAAGGGATTTCTCTTATTTTGGAAGACTAAAATACGTTTACGGTTTTTTAAATTGCGGGTTACACTAAAGAAAACGGCAAATATGTGAGAAATGCACTTTTGCAGAATATGTTTTAGAGTAAGAATTCATACAGGTAATAAAGCTTGCAGAAGTTAACCAATAATAATGATGATGATAATTTTGGAAAAATGTTTACGCCATTAAAGATATATTTGACATAAACTGTGCATTTTAAAGGGCTCTAAATGCTTCCCTACAGCAAGTTTTTGGTCTATTTCTTGTGTTTTCCAAGTTACATTAAGTGGAATAAGAAGGAAGAGATTTTCACAGGATATAGACAAAAGACTCAGCCTCGTTGGGTTCCTGAAAGGCCAAATGAAGGGTTACTTAATTCAAAAGTAGCGGTCTCTGGCCGCATAACCGATCGGGTGGGACTGCAGGCCGCGCCGTAGCCGAGTGGTTAGACCATTCGCTTCTCATCAAAGCGGCCCGGGTTCGATTCCAGGCAACCGCATGTGGCATTTCTGGTGGACGAGGCGGCGCTGGGGCGGATTTCCTCCGGGTTCTCCGGTTTTCCCCGCCATCTCATTCCACCGGTGCTCCATCTTCATTTCATATATCATCAGTGTCACCGCCTGTGGTGCCGTATGTAGTAAAAGCGGGCGTTAAACACTACAAAAAAGGAGGGACTGGGACGTTGACCACGTCTCACCCTTTAGTACTTCACCCCACTCACGCCTGCGGTGGGCATAGTTGGGGGACACAGCACCTTGGCGGTAGATCTTAGCCCAGAAAGGGCTGTTACGCCGCGGGGGATATTCAAAATAAAACAGTAAAAGATATATATTTTATTTATCATGCCAAAATAACAAATAGCATGTGATGTTTTAATCATATCTTGGGCCATTTCTGAGAGGATAGAACATAACGATTCATTTTGCACGTAAAGGTTTGTTTGGAATTGGGGAGTATTTCGTGAAAATCTTTGCGTTGCATTCATGAAAGACGCTGGAATATCAAATATAGCATTCGTCCGATTTTTTACACACGCACACACACGCCCACATCCTCGCATTTTGTCATAGCATTTTTTGTTTCTTTGTTTTAGATTGACTGAATTTTCGTGACAGGTGGATATTAAATTTTTGGGTTGTATGTCAGATTTTCTCATTTCTTATAACCATGTGGCCAAAGATCTGCACAATTTTCCAAAGTGGCGTAAAGGTGGAAATAATTTTTTTAAACAAATGAAATGATAATTGGGAAGGGAAATTCTGAAAGGAAACGTTTCAGGCCTTAGTTCAGGGTACATCCCCGGAGTTGCCAGTTACGAGGACTGAGAAAAGTGCGATTTGAACAGCACACCTCCGGATCATGATTCCGTGCCTTGACGACCTCAGGAACGCGCTGTCATTATCATTCCTTTCATTTTATAACTTAGAGATACGATTTTTCCCCTCAGTATTGCCAACCGTGCTATCCCACGGAGTAATTTTTTGTCGCTCTGGGCAGCTCAATTGGTTAGGCGCTGACTTACTGATCCCAAGGTCGCGGGTTAAAATCCAGCCTTGACCGATGGTGTTTAAGTGCGCCAAAAAGCGACAGTCCCATGTCAGTTGAATTACTGGTGTGCAAAAGAATTGCGGAATGAAATTCCGGCACACCGGCGGCGCTGATATGATCCTGGCAATTGACAGCGTCATTAATAAAAAAAAGTTTTTTGTTGTATTTTCGCGGAGTAATTTAAGGAAAATGGAACTCCTTTGGTCAATTTTGAATGCGGCGTTCCTAATAATGGTACACTTTTTAGTGGGTATATAATGCAAATATTACAATAAATGTTTGTTAATTTTGAAGATGTATTTCATATATCTACTGAACCCGGTTTTTCTCAGTCACTTTATTTACACTCATCTTCACTTATAAAATGTTGGAAAAACTGGAACGTTTCATCCTCAGCCATTGGGTGACTGAAGTCAATCCCTTCCTCCACATCTCTGTTGCTATGGTCCTGTTGCCGTCTGGTGTTAGGGGCACTAACTTTTAACACTTCGTTCAATGCCGTGCTTTCAAATTTTACTACTCTATTACGATTTTTGATTATGTATATTTTTTCCCCACATTTTCAGTTCTATTGGTGAAGTCATTTTAACAATTTTATGTTACGACCAATGTTGTGATTTTCTATCCAAAAATGGTGTGACACATCAGATTTTTCTTTTTGTTTCAGTTTTGTTTCTCTGGTGTTCCAACATTTTATAAATCAAGCTAAAGGAAGGAATTTGTATAATTTTGTTTAAGAGATAAATAAAACGTATTACACTAAAATATATAGAACTCTTTAGAGCATAGAATTTATTTAAAGTAACTTGTTCGTGGCATCAGCAATTTTTGGGATATTTGTTATTATTGGTTTGAATTTTTCAATAAACTTTGTCACTTTTTCAAACGCTGTCGTTTCTCGTGATGTATGAAAAGGGTTAAGCAATTTCTAGGTCAGCATATGGCGACACATGACTATCGATTCTGTTTCCTATATCCCCTTGTACTTATAATGAAATGTCTAATGAAGCTATTTCTGGAAAGGCGTATCTCGATTAACAGGAGATAGAAAATTAGCTTTCGTAACTATAGTTTTTGGTCGTCTCCTTAGCGCGGTGGTAGCGCTGCTGCTTACCAAGCGGGAGACCCGGGTTGGATTTTCTCCCGCTGGGAGACCTGGTCCGCTGTGTACTTAGCCTCGTTAGGTCCGACTGGACTAAAAAGCAGAGGCCCCTGGTTGCAAAGACCGCACATACCGGTCGGGAGGGGCCGTGGCGGCTTTGGTCCGACACAGGCTGTTGTGCCGCGGGGTTAGTTAAGTATAAATTCTAAGTTATGTACATAAAAATAAAAGATAGTGTGTAGTGAACGTCATGTGAATGTAACACATCACATTTTGACTTCAACTCCGAGAGTTTTCTCTGAGCCTGATAGGAATCATTAGGTTGAGAATCCACAAAGAAACGAACATTGACGACAAACACAGGAGATCGTGGGCTGTATAACCGACCCCGGATACTCTTCTTCTACTCATGAATATGGCATTAAGTTGGGAAGTTGGGTAAAAATTAAAACATTCAATATTATGGCCGGAACTCACACCTCGGATCCGCGACTTTCCACGCCAATATTCCACCGCTGGTGAGTTACTCAAATGCTCGCAAAATGTCGCCCATGTTTCCAAATTTTTAGTTTGTCAAAATATATGTATTAGTTAATGTCCTATAATATCGTATTGCGTACACACTACCAAAGATCCAGGTAAATTATCCACTTGCCTACTACTACGTAAATGTAGTATTCATTTTTCGAGCGTATCATATTTTCACGAAAATGTACATCAGCTTTATCGAGTTAAATCTTATGAGGAAGTGTTTATTTTATCAGCAGTAATCCCACGGGAGTTTTTTTATTTAAGTACAGAAAATCAAAACTCGAGTGGGATCTAATCGACTCTTTCGATTAAAATATATACCACATATACATATATTTAAATCAATAAATTTATTTATGGAACTGCTTCCATATAGTTTGTTCCTATTTGAGTTATTCGGTGCCGTGCTCTTTTGGTGAAGTTAACTTTGAATTTCTATGTGGAAAACAAATGACGATTGCAAACAAACTGACAGATATCAGGGAGTGTGATAAAAACAGACAAGTGCTAGGGAAGTAATAAAACCAACCATGGAGCCATGCAAGCAACCAAGCAGCCATGGATGGTTGAAACGCGTCGTTTCATAGCGTCTTATTGGTCAAAAGTAATAACTTAGTAAAAGTGGGATGGACGGTAAAATTTCTTATTGACGATGATGGTTAGAAGTTATTTCATGCGAGTCGAATGCCTATATTGTATCACCTGGTCACATCACGCATGTTGTGAAGAGATAGAAATGCATTACAATTTATAGCGGTTAAATAATCGGCAGTAAATCACATTTCAGCTACAGTCTTAAAATGTATTTTCAAATTTCTGTTAAGCTTATCAACTTTGCAGGATCACTCTTTTTATGTGCGACATTGTTCAATCCCTTTTAACGGCGAAATAGAATCAAGCGTATCAACTTCACACGGAAGAATAAGCACATGCGCAGTTTTGAACGTTGAGTGCTGTTGGCCGACTCCAGCGTATCTCCAGCAGGTTATGAATAGTGACACGGTGAAGGAAACGTGAAAATGAGAAGAAGAGAGAATAATTTAACTGGCATAAATGGGTAAGTCGTTGGATTACGCAGCACCTAGGTTGTTATAGCAATCGTATTGCCTTATGTGTAGAGGGTGGATAAGTGTGCAAAATTCGCAAGTTTAATGCACATGGGTTCTACCGTTGCTCTCTCGCAGGTACACAGCCACAGGCGTCTGCTGATGCGCGTGCATATACGACGGCTGCGCTGTACCGGTTACGTCTTTCATTCTCCGTGCCCAATTAATCTGTACCGTGTATGAGTACAGATGAATCCTTAGTCTGCCTACTACCCGGCCCAGGCCGATGGTTTTTAAGTGTGCTTAAAAACGACAGCTCCATGTCAGTAGATTTACTGGCATGTAAAAGAACCCCTGCGGGACAAAATTCCGGCACACCGGCGACGCTGATGTGATCCTGGCAATTGACAGCGTCGTTAAACAACAAAATATTTTAATTTTTTATTTTGGTCTGCCTATATGTGAAATAAGCTTTTTAGGTACGCACGCTACTGCGTTGTCCTTCCATCCGTCCGTCGGATGAAGGGGAGGGGTGGAACTAGCAGAAAATACGGAGTAGAAGTTTGAAGAAAATGTGTTGACAAATCACATATTTGGCTGAAACGTAGCTGAAATGTTATACACAAGAGTATGAGCAAGATTCGTCGATAAATTTTAAACTGGGTTGAAATTTATGCAAAATACGGGGAAAATATTTAAAAACTTCGAATCCAAGTTGCAGCTGAATTTTGCAACTATAGGAAACTTTGCTAGGTAAAAGAAGTACTATAGGTAATGAAATACCAGGTGTTTAAAAAAAGTGTCTGATATTGCAACAGGAATTGGAATGGTCAAAACGAGCATAAATGTTACTATAAACATATGTCTGGAAACAAATATCTGTTGAGATATGGGCCATTTTACTTGTGTTGAGTACTTACACCAGAAAATGGACTTCATTCAACAAGTGCATTCTAGGGAACACTTTACTGTCACGTACACTTAATGGAACAATTGTTGGGTAAACATCCATAAACAATACACAGAAGTTGTGATGATTCCTGCCATTCTGTCCTCTGTTAACAATTGCACGTGATATCGATACTACTGCACGAGATGCTCCATGTGGTTACCATGCATTCAACTCCTCTTCTCAAAGAATCCAGAACGCTTTCGATCATACCTGGCTGCTCTCGGGTTTGGCCACATGCGTTGATCACACGCTATTTAGCGTATGCATATTACCGATGGGTTTGGCATACTCTAATGTATTTAAATGCCCCCATAACAAAAAAATCCAATGGATTGAGGTTCGGTAAGTGGGAAGGCCATGCTACTGGACCTCTTTGACCAATCCATCCGTTGGATGAAGTACATTGTCTGGTGTAAATATAGAACACAAGTAAAATGGCCCATACGAGATCTAAACAGGTATTTGTTTTTGGACATATGTTTATAGGAACATTTGGATATTCTAGGTCTGCCCAATCCCAACTCCTGTTGCAATATCAGACACTTTTTAAACACTCTGTATATATGTAACCGAACGGAAACTGGTGGAAGGAAATAAATACGCTGCGCGTAGTATTTACTGTTTATTACGTTAGGAGGGAAACACAATCATAATGGAGTCCAGGGTAGTGGCTGAAATAATATTAACATGACTAATTGGTTATAGCCTCATAATTCCTAACAGTGGTGCAGTATTTTGTACTCTAGCTGTCCTCCGAGAAACCGTCACATCGTATATTCAAATGGGTTAAACGTTAAAATGGGTTAAACTGGGCTTTTTGTTTTAACTTATTACCATAAATTCTTACGTTTTAAAAGATCTCGAATGTTGGGGTTGCCTGAGCATCCCTTATATCTTCACAAATTAAAATAATACAAAGGATACAATTAAAGATAAACAAAATACTGAGGAATCTTAAAGATCCCTATCATATAACTTACGCTAAGACTGCACACATTTAGGCATGCAAAATGCAAACCGAATACTTGTGAATGTAATGAAACGATGCTGGAACTATTTAAAATACGCAAGAACAAGGAAAAGTGCTAAATAAAGAACGTTAACATGTGCTAACCAAATATTCACTGGTGTAATTTAATTTAAATCGATAGAAACCTAAAGGGTTGTCTACATGAGGACTCTACTAAAATGTAGGAGTTTTAGAATTGCTTTCTAACAAGAAACAAACATGTTGCGGACGCATCTGAAGTATAACGTTATAACGCATGGGTACAATTTGTTTTAATCCAGCTTAAGCTACTACAGACTGTCCTTAAGTGGCGATTACTATGAAATTAACCTAACATGACGAGGCGTAATGTGAAGTTAAGAAATGCCGCTAAACTAAAGGTTTAATTAGCATGCAACTAACGTAACATATTAGGAATGGTTATGATTGGTAGTTGCTTTTATTACTTCATGCAGTATGGTTAAAATCAGTCATTATGTCAAAAACTTAACGTAACGGGATGGATAAGATTGACGTTGAAAATCTCATAAGTTACGTCACGTTAAGTCAAGTGTAAATACTTCATTTAATACAATGTGTTAAATAGCTCCACTTAATACCAATTTGTTAGACTTACATCTTACGTCCGGTTTAAGTCACGGTTCCAATCCCGACTTAAGGGTCATTCGGTTCGAATTAAAAAGGCTGTATTGCACATATGGTTATTGGATTTTTCCACCCAAAAATTCGAAGTCGAAACTTCACGAAAATACATGTTTAAAAAATATTTTTAGAAAAAGGGTCCGTGTGAGTGAGTGAGAGAGATAGAGAGAGAATGTGTGTGTGTGTGTGTGTGTGTGTGTGTGTGTGTGTGTGTGTGTGTGTGTGTGTGTGTGTGTGAGAGAGAGAGAGAGAGAGAGTAAAAAACGAAAAGTCGGATAAATACTAAACTTGGTATTTAACATCAGTATTTTCCTAAAACACAGCCTGGAGGTTTTCAGGAAAATCATCTCATCCCACACTACCTTTACATGGAAATTTCTTCGAAATGTTTGACTCTCTCAAAATTGTCTCTAATGATGTTATTAAAATGCCATATACCTGCTTAAGGTATTTATGTGACAAACAAAACGCATACCTTGAATTTCCTTGAAATTCCTCTTCATTCGAAAGGAATTTTGTACAATTTTGTTTTCATCGGTAAGCCAAACCATGAGAGGAGACATAAATTTACTCCACAACAAATTCAGATATCTTCAAAACAAAATGTATTTCCTATAACCCCTTTGTGGCATCAGCCATATCCAAAATATCGGTTATTATTGGTTAGCATTTTTCAATATTTGTCATTTTATGAATTGCTGTAAGTATTCAGTTGTTTCTAGCGATGTAAACGAGAGAAGATGGAAATTCAAGGCTAGTATACAGTGCCCAGTGTTCTAACATTTGACTATAGCAATCCCCTTTCTCCCTATAACAAAATGTACAATGAAGCTATTTATGCAGACGTTTATCACAACTAACTTGAGGTGGATACAATAAGCTTTTGCAAGAATAAGCTGTACAGATGATCTAAAAATTAACGATAGCGAGTAGAGAAACTCAGGTGAATGTAACATATGATAATTTCTTTGTTCTTTTTTTTACTTCTTTCCTTAGCGTCTATGTTTTACAAGTTCTGTTGCCTCTTCGCCCATCTAAAGAACTATAGTGTATCTCGCACAAAACTAACCACCAATCAGACTCCACTCTGCTTAAGCGTAGAGTACTGCTGTATGTTTTAGCACGATGAAATTTACCTGCTAAGAGTTCCCCTAGTGAAAAGCATATTTATTTTTTAGTACTCTACCTTTTAATTCTGTGATTGCAATTCAAAACTTACCGAAGGCGATTTCCGTAAACTCGAGGCGTCACTATTGTACCTGTGATAAGGGCTGCTGACGGCGATGGGAACAGTAATCATGTTTATTGAAATCACAAACAGCCATAAATCACTTGACACTAAACGGTGCGACTTTCACCGCACGTGAACTTTCTGAAGTTTAACCCGGTAAACGTTTTCCACAACATTCAACACTAACAAGCAAAGGAGTTGGACGAAGCCAGCTTGCTTGCACAAACGGCAACTATGATCTGAATTGTAGAGAGGTTGGACTTGAGCGTGACGTACCCTGACTTCTCCTTGCTAAATTTATCCAGCTTCGAAGTAATGTGTTTACGCTGCCGACTGCCCTCCTTTGCCAAAGAAAAAAGGTAATACATTTAACATAAATGGAGAAACACCCCCTCCTTGGCGCGTGCGAAACTAACCAAATGTCTACCCATAGTTAACATAAACTAACCTTGGAAATATCACTGGCTCAATGAAACTAAATCAAGGTCCTCCTGTTTATAGACGGCCTTTTCCCCTTTGAGAGTCGCTCTAGGCCAATGTGTTGTGATTCTGTTGACGTTATAACGCATGACTAGCACAAATATTTTGGACCAAAACCTAATTTGTAGAAGATAGAAAAATATCAACAATTTAGGGAGTTCGGGAGTTGACATTGTAGAAAAGTAGTATTAGATGATACCACTGGCATGTGTGTGGTGATGTATGCAGCTTCTACTACAGGTAGTTGTAGATTTCTTCAGCTTAAACTTTAGAAGTCCGAATTGAAGGTATGAAATAATGACTTAAAATACAGTACTAAAATAAATAAATTAGGTGCTAAATGCACGTACGCCTCTTATGAGCATAACACACGATTCGCAATTGCAAACGCAAGAAATTATTAAATTCTACTCTCAGTTTCTCCTCAATTGGACTGCCAGATTTTGTAAACCCATTACTGTCCAAAAAGGACACTGGTGTTATAAGCGCAAACTTAAAATATTTTTCATGATCACTTCTTGAATTTTTCCCCACGGGCATAGACATGTATTGCTCAACCAAGACCTTTCAACAGTCAAGAGGGGGGAAATGTTTGGTATTTTTGAAAAGCTAAACTAAATGTATTTTAAAAGCAAACAAATCAGAAAGGCGTTTTGGCACTTTTTCGCATTTATTCATCACTCATTCCTAATACCACCTATCTCCGTATATTCTAATAATTTTAGAACTAGTTATCGTTAGGATGGCACAGAAAATATTACCTGTTTGAATAATAAACAGCAATACACGTTTTTTCCCGTCTCAAACGGGTATTTTAATCCATCAGTTAAGAACAAATAAAACAAGCTCACGAAAACTATATACACGATGTAAATGAATAACACCGCACAAATTTTACTGGTAATAGAGGGTTCATAGACAATCAATTTGAGACAGGATACCAATGGTCTACGACGTCAAGATAATAAGTTGTACGTATTCAAAGTAATTAGAGATTGTGACCAATAAATCATAAACAGAAAGAACTATGTCAACATTATCCACTGGATTCGAAATAGTGCTTATTAGGAACTTAGTAAAGCCTGGCTGCTGTCTCTCTGAAGAAGTATTTCTAAATTGTAGCGTTACCAAAAGCGCTTAAATTGGAGACTTAACATGTAGCTGCACGCCACTGCAATGGATAACAGGTTGTGGCGAGCGGCTACAGAAATACAGGGCAGTTCTGAAATGTGTGCTTTGGCCGTACGGTTATGACGACTGACTGTGGGCCTAATGAACCCCAGAAATCGAGTTCAAACCCGGAGATGGGCAAACTTTTTTCCCCTTTCTCTTCCATTTTGAGAGCAACGTTGTGTTTGTGCTTTAAAATAGCAAAATACCACCATCATATACAATGCACATAGTATTGTTTAGTTCTATTAAATAACTTATTTCCTGATTGTTTCTCACTCTCTACTTCAGTGCACCACAACGTACAGGTCCAAACATTTGTCTGACTATTCTTCTCTCGAAAGATCGCAAAACCTTTTCATCGTTCATTGTCCATTGTGGTAGACCAAACCTCAGACCCATAGGTTACTGCTGGCCTTATTAACGTTTTATAAATTTTGAGTTTAGTATTTCTGGTTATTATTCCAATCTTTTTATTTGCATGATAAGCTCATTCCCTGTGTGTATTTCTTCTCCTATTGTATCGCTCAATTTATTATCAGATTTAATTAAGGTACCAAGATATGAAACCTGCACTTACTCATTATTTATTTCCTTACCTTTGTTCTGCCTGTATCTATCTACCTATTGTATTGTAATGTTAATATTAATTCAACTTATGGTTATAATAATTCAATCGCATGCAGGTCTTTCAAGTGCTTATCAATTATTTACTTGTTTCTAAGCTGCTAGTTAGGCTTAAACCATCTCATTTAAGTGAAAACGAAATTCTGAGTGTGTAGCTACTATTTAGGCCATGCAAGTGTAAATAATAGTCAGACAAACTTGAAACAAAAAGTTTAAACATTAGTTAAACGAAGAATTATAACGCGACACAAATGTTTTCTGAAAATCAAATTAAATTAAGCATGCGCTTGTGAAAAAAGAAAGAAAGAGAGAGAGATTGAGAGAAAGAAAGAGAAAGAGAGAAAGAAAGAAAGAAAGAAAGAGAAAGAAAGAGAGAAAGAGAGAGAAAAGGAGAGAGAAAGAGAGAAAGAAAGAAAGAAAGAAAGAAAGAAAGAAAGAAAGAAAGAGAGAAAGAAAGAAAGAAAGAGAGAGAAAGAAACAAAGAAAGAAAGAAAGAAAGAAAGAAAGAAAGAAAGAAAGAAAAGAACATACAAGATATGAACTTATGGATACTTGAACCTGCGCTTTTAATGCGTGGTACCTTCACATCATAGCACCATATCCATTACACTAAACAGACAGGCTACGGAATTCGCCCCCTTGTTCTCTCATCATGCGTACAGCTGCAGTGGACATGATCAGTGGCGTGCATACCCTCAAACAATTTTAAGGCACAGTTCTGTAATTTGTAATCCTAGACCATAGATCTACTGTCTCAAATTGATTGCCTATGAGCCGTATATCACCAGTAAAATTCGTGCGGTGATATTTATTTACAGCCTGTATATGTAGTACATTATACCTACATTATTTCCGCATCACAGCTATGCAGCTGAAACACATACAGGGATGAGAAGATATTTAAAAGTAACTATTGTGAATTGTCGTAGGTTCAAACGTTCACCACAGCCGTAAATTCTTTACTGACAGGTATAATGGAACTTGTTTCGCTGTCGGCTCTGAGTAATAAAAACTTAAAAACAAAACGCTTTCTTTTTAGGCGGTACGACATTATATATACAAGCGTTAAGCTCTCGTTTAGAGCAATATTAGCACTAGAGTAAAAAGCATATTAGAACTTGACCTTTAGAGCTTCTACAATATTTTTCACCTACACAAAAGGAAATTTAGCAAGCGTTTATTTTAAAATCCGAAGTCTAGCTGTCAAGGGTGATTAAGGAATCACATGCTTTCTAATTCGGTAGTCTTTAACTTACCCAGTACCGCAAATACAGTAACATCTTTTAGCACGTCCGCATCACTAAATACCGAACCGTCAATACGCATAACAGATAACGTGGAGGACTTTTTTGACCAGCATTTTAAGACGCTTTTTTTTTTTTTTTTTTTTTTTTTGCTAAATGATGTAATTATCCCCTATAGGTATTAGTAGAGGAAAAGTAAATCAGGATCCAGCGAACGAGATGGCTGCGGGTTAACGTTTGAGACTCGGGAAGTCCCGGGTTCGATTCCCGGACCGATCACTCTGACCATGGGTTTTTCGTGTTTTCTCTGGTCGGTAGACGAATGCTGGGGTGGTTCCTCTTCTACCATTTTCCTACAATACCGCACTAAAGATAACTTACAACCAAGACTGCATGAAGCGAAGAGAAAATAGGGAGCAATTGTTTCATTTTTTTCCAGTGACAGGTGCCTCCAAAAAAGTAAATAGAAACGGAGAAAACAATGGAAGTTTTTGTAAGTTTTCTCGTTTAATACTTTTGAAACGCCGATATATTATTTAATCATTCTAATTTGTATTTTTTTCTTGTCGTACTTGGGCCTATGGAAGAGAAAGCTGAGACACGAGTATTTTTATTTTCTATCTACTTTCACTATAAAAAATCCCAACTCGTTCTATTTTTACTAAGCCACTTTTACAAAACATAACCGCTTCGGAAATGTTTTTCCGTGAAGTCCCAACACATGTTAATCGAGATAAATATTTACAGAAATTATTTTATTGCATATTTCCTTGTAGGTACAACAGGGTCAGGGAATACAATAGGCTTAAAGCGATAGTTAAATCTTTTATGAGCGGGTCCTGTGTATTGTCTTTGAAATTCCGTTTTCTTTGGATAACCAGGATAGCCAAAATTAAATAAACTTATATAAACAAAAATAACGGCTTCCCATTTCAGAAAGGTATAAATACTTTAAAATGCAAACAAGGAATATCTCGGAAATGGTTAACCCCCACAAAAATGTATTTGATATAATTCATATGCTATAATGAGATTAAATTTTTTTGTGGTAAAATGCTATCTCTTACGGTTTACCAGTTACACAGGAGCCATTCAGAATGAAGAGAAATTACGATGCTATTTCCATAAAATTCAAGATACACATTTAATTTTTCATGAAAGTATCTTAAAGATACGGTATTTTAAAACGTTATAGCCATTTTTGAGAAAATCAACATATTCAGAAAATGTTCCATATAAAGAGTTTGGGCTGTGGTTTTTTGTAGAAAATTTTAGTTTGGTTTTCAGCCGACTTTTCCATTTTGAATTATGCTGTTCACAAACACACGCATGGACCTTTTTCTTAAAATGCTTTTTAGGGGGGTTTAGGGGCCTCAAAATATATTTCCGGTGATATCTGGACACATTTTTGACTGGAATACAAGACATATTTCCCTTACTTACTACAACAGTACAGAAAGCAAAAAGCTATGTAGGTTAAGTTGGTTAAGTTGGTTACAACGAATGTGGGAAAACTGACTTCTGAAGTGCAATGATGGAATAGCAAGTTAATTAAAAAAACAGAATGGTTAACATCACACACAAAATAGTTGAAAAATTGATGATTTAAAAAACTGTAAGAAAATGAAGTCTTGGAAAAAGGTACGTAAAATGTAGATTATCGTTTGTTGTTTCTGCATATTAAAAATTAGAGTCTTGTAATTCGGCTGCTAGAATTTTTTAAAAGTGGAAACATGCTTTCAGTTACTTAAGCTCCTATGGAATTACGTTACTTTTCTTGCTCTGTCCAATTATTTGCTAATAGTTTAAAGGGAAGTTAAGTATCCCATCCTACTTCATAGGCCATTATATGAGAAACTATTTAATATGTCAGACTGAATATTTCACAGAGTCTATATACATGCCTTCTAAGCTCACTGAACTATTTCATTCGATAGGTTTGTTTATTATGGAATTTAGGATTATTTTCTTTGTTTATACAACATTTTGGTTAGGATTTTCATCATCTTTTTTTTTAACAAATAACCATGTAATTAACATGAAGGTAAATCCACTACAGCACTTAGTCTTTGTTTGGTTGTCCTAAAGCTTCATTCAACCACTGTATATAATTTCTGAGAAAACGGCGATTTATGCCAGAGAACGTGATTCACAGGAAAAGCTGTTCAAAGCAAAAATGGAGAAAAACAAGCTTGCATATATCTGCAAAGAACGAAAACACATGGCTTGAAAACACATATGCTGCCACAGTTGACAGTAGTGCCAATTTATAGAGCGAAACATTCCCTAAAAGATGGGCTCAAGTTCATCTCCATACGCCCAAGTGTGTGGGAATTTACGAATTTTATATATGAAGTGGTGCAGAATGCACAACACAAAATGGCAGCTGTAGTAACATCTTTAAAGATATATTGAGAATATAAGTTTTGTGCCTACTTAAGAGGAAATTTCAACTTACAATACGGTATACAAATAAAAAGGCAGTTCTTTTGGCAATATTCGACATTTACTCTCCCCTAAAATAGATTGTGCGCGAATGTTATTCTGAAAGTATTCCTGGAAGTCTAAGAGATTCCAGCTAGCTGAATGATGGGGAAGAACTCTGTCATAGGTGCAATCATGCAGGTCGTATAAATAACCCCAGGAAGCAGCACAAGTTCGTGGCGGACACGAACGAGGAAGCCTTGCCAACAACTACATGTCAAAAATAAACTGTTTCGTTTTGACTCCTACAATGACGACAATTGCCTTGTGCCAACCCTCTGAATACGTACCCCTGAAACTTCATTGAGATCATCTGCCATTTTTAATCCCTTTATCAAGCTGAATATCTCCCATGTGGTCTGTGAAAACTCCCTCTAATTTAGACTTATCCTTCTTTACTACAAAGAAAAACTTTGGAAACGTTTAGGAAGTGTCACAAAGGATGTGGCTAGAGTTTTCACTAAGAATTATAATGAAATATGGGATCAAGGCACATTCTTTAGTAACTAAAATAGGGAATATTTTAATGTTACGCAGTGATGTCCAACCTTATGCGAAAGAGGGGAGGGCAGATTTGCCTCTACCTACTGTTCGCCTAGCTATAACATATTCAGGGCAGTCGACTAATTCTAGGTTATCTGAGTGAAGGGTAAATTTCTTATGCACAAAACGAAGGAAGTGGAGTGAAGCGCCAAGATGACGTCATTAGCTCATAAGAGAAAACGTTGGGCACCGCTGATATAACGTCACGCTCTGAAGGGGTAGCAAACATTATATCTACTCTATATATAATCTAAATATACATATATTATCTATATATATGTATATATTTATATATATTATCTATATATACTCTATATAGATAACTTTTACATTCGGCAATCTCGGAAACGCTTAAGATTATTAAGAATCTCTTACTACTGAAATGTTCTGCGAATATGCTGCAGTTATAAAAGAACGTACGTGCTTTGAGTTTTCGTTGAAAATGCCATTAGAGTAGAAAATCATTGAAGGGTATTACACCACAGAAAATGCAACACGAAAACAACACCAAAGAGGTGGATGTTCCATTCGAAACAAAATCTCGTACATGATTACGACGAAGCATAGAAATTTCTAAGCATTAAAACTAGAATGGAAGGAAATGAGGTTGAATTGTGACTGAACTATAGGCGCCCTAGATAACAATCATCTCTCGTACATTGTCTTGGCGTTTGCAGAAAGCACTCGGACCGGGTTTTAACTGCCCTTCACTGGCCCTTGGCCTCTTTTGTTTTGCATTCTTTGTTGTGCAAAGATATAAGTACTTAAAGCCAACTGCTTAGGAATTCCTTTGCCTGATTATGACATACCAACTAAGAAAACGTTAGAAATATCCAAACAAATACAATGGGATTATATTTATACCGATACAAATGCGTGCATTAAAATATCTCAGAAGTTGGTACACTGATTATAAATCAGGAGAACACCTGGAAAGAAACCAAGGACAAGGAAGCTTTCAATAATAGCCAATAAATCAGCCTAAATGTCGCTGAAATCACACTCCGTTTAATTATAATGCCCAGTTTATTAATTTTGTATTACATCTGTACTTCTGTTGTGAATGTGCTTTCTTTTGTTACGCTAAGACGGTCTTCGTCTTAATAAAAAGCTTTCATTATTTTTAAAGTCATTCAGCATTTCATGCATACTTAGTTGGGGTTGGCTTAACTCAGGAGATTTCGATTATGACAGCCCTGAGAGCACTGACAAGTAAAACATAACAAATATGCCTGAAAAGTTTACAAAAAGGAAATAAAGAAAGATAGACAGACAGAGAGACAGAAAGACAGAAAGATAGAAAGAAAGAATGAAAAAGAGAGAAAGAAAGAATGAAAAAGGCAGAAATAAAGAATGAAAAAGGAGAGAAAAAAGAGAGAAACAAAGAGAGAAAGAAAGAAAGAAAGAAAGAGAGAGAGAGAAAGAATGAAAGAAAGATAAAGGAAGAGATAAAGAAAGAGAGAAAGAAAGATAGAATGAAAGAAAGAGAGATAAAGAAAGAAAGAAAGAAAGAAAGAAAGAAAGAAAGAAAGAAAGAAAGAAAGAAAGAAAGAAAGAAAGAAAGAAAGAAAGAAAGAAAGAAAGAAAGAAAGAAAGAAAGAAAAAGAAAGAGAGAAAGAAAGAAAGAAAGAAAGAAAGAAAGAGAGAAAGAAAGAAAGAAAGAAAGAAAGAGAGAAAGAGAGAGAGAAAAAGAGAAAGAAAGGAAGAAAGAAAGAGAGAGAGAAAGAAAGCAACAGAGAAAGAGAGAGAGAAACAGAGAGAGAAAGAAAGAAAGAAAGAAAGAAAAACAGAGACAAATAAATAAATAAATAAATAAATAAATAAATAAATAAATAAATAAATAAATAAATAAATAAATAAATAAATAAATAAATAAATAAATAAATAAATAAATAAATAATGCATCTAGCAGAAAATATATAACACTATTTATTCATGTAACTAGTGTATAATCTGATTGTGATACGTGCACATTATGTTCGCTTTCGCTCACGTGCTAATTGTTACGAGTGTCGCAATGAAAAGGTTACACACGTGTTACATAAAACGTTTTATGGAATTCTAGTATTAAAATACATAAAAATAACTAATAAATTTGCTAAATGTAAAATTATAATGTATCAGAGACGTATGACGTAATATGGTTGCTAAGCAGATGTTTCATTTGTTTCAACACTTGGAGGGAAATGGAACATTATGATAAAGCTATTGCAAATATCGACTGTATTCCACTTGACATTTTGAACGAAGACAAGAGTACTGAGAGTTTATTAATTCCAGAAAAATAAAACAAAAAGATTAATAAAATGTTTACGAAAAAGAATATGAAAATGATTGTAGATGGAGAAAGGAAAAATGTGTTAGTTTACCGGAATGACGATTTCAGGTTTTCTTATAGGCACACATTGGAGAAAATTATGTTGTGGCGATGTTGTCATTACTGCCCTGTTACCATGGTAATTACGTCACTCATTTTCTGGCGCTGGTACCAGAAAGAGGGTAATTCGTACGATTTATGCCGTCATAATAACCCGTTTTAATGCTAGAATTGCATAAAAGCATTTATGCATATGCTTATCTTGATTACCGAGAAGTAGAAAGAAGAATAAACCTTTTAAAGAATGGGTGAAGAAAGTCATGTGAATTTAACGCATGAGATTATTTTTAAAATTACATTGGATCCTGTTTTAAGGCAATATTTATTTAATCGCTCAGTTGGAAGTGGAAAAAACACTGCAAAAAACTGAAAAAATTGAAGTACCACTCAAAGCACTTCCTATTACTCAAAATATCCGGAAGGGTTAGATGATTATTTTAATTCGTTTTTCTCTACAAATGCCCAGAAATGAATACATTTTAAAAAATTAATAGGTATTCATTTTTAATTTTGCGTTACCAAAGCATAGCTGCATGAGCAGAGATTACAAAGTTGATTCGTGTGAACAATGCAACACGATTCATTACGCTTGAATGCCAACCGTTAATTGTTTGAATGCTATAGTGCGCATTATTGACTTTTAATTTCACTTCTGTTCTCTATGCGGTTTGGTGCTCACATTGTCACTTTTTCAGCGCTACTGCATGGTATTGTAAAGCAAAACTACGCCAAAATGTAAGTTTTCGAAAGCTGAATTCGTACTTGGTTGGTGGATTTTCTTTGGCCTATATACAAAATCTTACAACCGCACTCTACAAGACCCAAGGAGGTACTCAAAACCAGCCGTAACATTTTTTCCACTCCCTTGTGTAGGAATCTGCATTGTTTGACAAAGAATCATAGGCAAAGTATCATAGGTTACTTCACAACTTTCAAAAACTACACCTTATTTCCAATCAAATGATGATGATTTATTGTACTAAGGTTACGTTTTTATTTCTTTACAAAATCATGTCAAATACTCAAATTACGATTTCACCTCCCCTAATACAAATTAGGATTAAGTACCCCTTAAGCGCTACATCGGTGTAGCCCTTTCTTGTACCACATATTCCTCCCCATCCTCTGTTTTCTTTCTCCCTTTCTCCCGCTACCCCCTCCCCACTCTCCTTATCCATGTTTGTTTTTCCAATCATATAGTACCTCGAATATTTTTTAAACTACTCTTGCTCTTACTTCTTATTTTAAGCTGCATTTCATTGCTCGGGAAATCAGAGTACAATTTTCTGTACGATCTATATACTTGGCAAACATTTTAGTATAGAATTGAACAACAAAATATATTCATATTTCCAACCCTTTACATACCTACAAAGGGAAGAAAGTTTGGACACTTACGTTTTAGGTACGAGTGAAAATTTATGGCTAATCACGAAATTCAAAATGTACCCATGACTAATATTCAACTCCAACTTTGCAAAATGCATCAATACCATGCCGACCAGGCAGCGTAGCATATGTTAGGTCCTAATTAGAGAATTGGACAGTATGAGGTGTTAGTGAATTTCCAAAAAGGGGGCTATAGCAGTCAAAGATCGAAATGTCTTAGCTATTCATTTTGTGGTCCTAATCTGTGTTCTATTTGGTTCCTTCTTCCCTCGTGTCATAATTGTGTGCTTTGAGGTGCACCGCCTGCCTTCTAAATTATTTGTATTTATGAATACTTTCCATAAATGAGGAGCAACTAATCAAAACGCAAAAAGCCCGTTTCCAAACTAAAAATGAAATGGTTTGATGTCAAATCTGATAGATGTCAGAACCCGTGTATTTTAAATTGTTCAAACGACAAAAGGTTCCCTTGAAAATGAGGCTTGAATACGAGTGGCTTCATCAAAACGTAAATAGGTCCATCACTGAACATGAAACAAAACCCCAAAACTCCATTATCAGATGTTCTCAGTGTTTCTTCATTTAAATCATTAGTGTGGTAACACTGTCGGTTTGCATTTATTAATTGAAAATTTGTAGTTCATTGTTGAAGACTTTGGCATACAGTTTAACAGTCTGTTTTAAGTGTAAAAATGGATAGTGACATAGTTGTTGGCGAAAACCTACAAGGGAGAGAGAGGTTCAAGAAAAAGAATGCAAAGCAGTAGTAAAAATTGGGAGCAAAAATTTTGTTTTTGATCTACAACGAGTGCGTGTTATACATACATTCACCATAATTATAGTAGAGTTGACTGTTGCTTATCCAGTTCGTGGTCATTCATTTCTGCCCGCAGATATGGTTATTGGACGAAAAATGTTCATCAACTTCCATAAATTCTGAGTTCGGACGAATATGTGAAACTATAAAGAGATATGGGAAATGTAAACGTTTTGGTAATGGATTGGATGGTTAAGAATTTTAAGGAATTTACAAAGACTTAGAAAAACCTTGATGGTATTAACGACATGAAGGGAATTCACTTAAGAAAATCTTGTATGGAGAAAACATTGGCATTAAAATGAAGACAGAAACCACTTACCACTGTGACGATCCTTCAAAGAAATTTATACCAATGGGTTCAGAGATGCTAGAGACGGACAAGATAAGGCTTTAATAAAGAAGAGAAGAAGGAAGATGTGAGGTACCTGTTAACAGCAAGTTTTGGAGAAAGTTGGAGCGATATGTATGAGTTATCTTTTTTCAAAGAATGTTTCAATGATTCAATCACTATGGAGAAAGTAAATGAAATTGTACTCTGCGATTGTCTAATTAGTTATTTAGTAGGACTCATAAAAATGTTCCAGTAAACTCCTCAATTTTTGCATCAAATTTCCATTATAAATCTATTTGCGCGATTCAGAACCGAGTGGTGACAATTTGTTGTTTGTGGTGATGATTGTGTCACTTATATAAATTTCCTTGTCATGTAAAAGGAGGAAAACAACATGCATTTCATAGAATTCCTTAACTGTACATATTGAGTTATAGTTGCAGCTTAAAACTGCTGGAGATATTATGCTGAATATTTTATGTTTTTACTCAGATCCAAATACAATATGTGCATAAAATTGTTTCAAAATGCAAAATGTCCAATTAAAATATGGTTACAGGATCTGTAGCTTTTGTGATACTTTTTATTATGAATTATATATTAATCACAACTGTTAACTCTACAACATGACATTGGATTGAAATTTGTATCCCTAATGGTTCAGAAGTTACACGTTTTTCTTGCATTTCCTGAACATTTTGTTTTATGTGACATTTTGCGTTTTGATTAGTTGCTCCTCAAATGGCATTTACTGCGGATACGGGTGCGATATGGAATTTTCCCTTCACACAGAAAATTGTCCGTATATAGGTATAACGGGCGTAGAAAACCAATGTGCACAAAGCTGTAGACACTGTTTTCCGTACCCTGTATATTTCTTACACAGATACCTACTACTTATCTCATTTACATATGATAGATATGGTAACTGCTGAATATTGATGACTCCTGCCAGCTTTCTGTGTATGCAAGGCGGTCAAATAGGACGTGCAACGCTTCAAAGAACTGATCATATGCTCAATGTGTCGAAAATATTTTGTTTCAAGCACTCAGGCGTAAATTATAGCAAAGCTGGCCCAATCTCGTTCAGCGGTGATCCTAATTTGCAATTTGCACTGTGCTCGATCTAAATGGAGAGAAACAAAAAAGTGACGCGTAAGGGCGTGTAATAACCACTCGGCTAATGTTTACTCGTAGTAATCCAAAACCAACAACGAAGCAAAACAACAATCAACAGCACCAAAAGCCTCCACGTACGCCCACAGCTTGGCGTACCAATTTAGGAAATTAAATATCCGTAATTACTTGTCGCAGCTCGTGGGTGGTGGGTAGCAACGTCAAAAGCTAACCGCATACTTCAACTTCGTCAATTATATTCTGGACAGCCCACCAGCATAGAGAATTATTGATGTGACATTTTTGTTGGCATCCTCGTAAGAACTTTGCAAAATCTACACTTGTGTCCAGGACTCTTCTTTTTTCCAGGGGGAACGCCAGGAATATGTACCCTCGAACATTCAGGGCACCAGGCGACATAGCTATACGGTAACGTGTGAGGTTCGCATTCGGGGGTGGGGGTCCGGATTCTATTGCCGTTGGACTGGCCATTCTGACGTTCATTTTTCTCGCGGTTTTTCCTGGTTGGCAGGCAAATGCTGAAGTGCTTATATAATGAGAATTTTCCTGTCATTTCATTTCCTCACATATTTCAGGGTCGAAGAAACAGGCGAGTGGACGGCGGAAGAGGCGAGGTGTATGGCGGTGGGGTGTGGTTAGTGAAACATTTTGCCCTGGCGTTCGGTGTGGGACGGGCCCTCAGAGAGACCTCTTCGTGGGGAGAGGTAGGTTTTTAGGGGTAGAGTAAAAGGAGAGTAAATATATAAGTAGGAAACAGGAAGGTCATTTTTCCAACTGGAAAAGAGGACATGAGGCGAGAATACTTCTGCAACTGAAACTATTTTATACTTCATCTTATAATAAATGCCTCACAATTCAATTTCTGCTCTGGTAAAAAGAAATATTCGGCCCATCAAATGTATTAAACATGGTATATAGAGTCTATGTTAATAAGGAGTTATGCCTTGGTAATTTAGTGATCTATTTAAAGGAGCATAGCCAGATTATTGAAATAAATAATCATGGAAGCACAGAGAGCTCTGGAAAATTTGGCGTTCCCTAGGACTTGTGGACCATGGTGTGAAAATTCACGCATTGTCTATCTTTTTAAAAGCATGTTATGGATATGCTGATGAATTATGTTTACAAATTACGAATGTTATACACGTCGAATACATTTGTTTGGGATATAATTACACATTTATGCTCAGTTAGGTACATGCACCATATTTAAGTAAATATTGTATTTATTTGGCGTATTTTAACATTCAAATGGTACAAATTTGTTTAATAGGGAATTTTTCATTAAACTGTTCAAAAAAGTTTTTATTCCCAATTGAAGCGTATATATATATATATATATATTAAAAATTGGATGCTAATTCAAGCGGCACACATACAAGTAATTCAGTAATTTACGATCCCATGAAGAATAAATGATGAAAGGCTCCATTAGTCACATATGATATTGACTTGCCTTTGACTAGAGAGATAGGGAACCTCCTGCTGAACGGAATCGATGAAGAAATATGCAAGCGTTTTGGTAATACAATCAGCTGCTTTGTGAATAGTGACGAGGTGTAACGGATACAGGCAATGCCTGGAATGAATAGTAGGTAGTTTGGAACATGTATTGCAAATAACGTGTTCAGAAATTAGAAGCTACTTCATTTTCACTGTATTAAACTTCAGATACAGAAGTGGAGTATGCACTACCACTGTATTAAAAAAAAAAAAAAAAAAAAAAAAAAAACCAACTAAACCCCTAGCGCAACAGCCAAGGCTTACCGCCCAACCGCTGCGTCCCTCACCTCTGTCCACTACAGGTATCATGAGGGAGATGCAGTACTGAAGGGTGGGACGTGGTCAGCACCACGAGCCCTCCCGGCCAGTTATGCGGTCATCGCAACCTGGTGTCGCAACTTCTTTATCAAGCAGCTCCTTAATTATTGGACCCTCAGGGACCTAAAGAGGCACAGTAAACAGTCTTACCTGTGTAATCAAAACAAACAGTTCAGTTACACGAAATGGGGCATAGAGGTAAGAATACAACTTTTGAGCAAAGGCAACTTGTTATTCTCCATTATGAAAAAGGTAAAAATTACAGAATGATTGCCGATATGTTAAAAATGAAGAAGAGTACAGTAATTAACAGATACGTAAATGAGGGCAGAATCAACTTGATACGTCAAACTGGTCGTCCAAAAACACTTACTGAACGAGAGGAAACAAATATTGTGTGAATGCCTAAAATTGGTTTACAATAAATATAAATTTGAATATTAAGACGTATCACAATTTAAATGGTTTTAAGCGCGGAACATTACTTTCAATATATAAAACGTTGCAAATATGTAATTAAATAATAATCAATGTGATTTAAACCACCGCAAGGGAAATTATGGTAGATACAAAATTTAATGGTGGCTGATAGCTGACCACTTTATGATCAGGTTATTCCCTTTTCTGTTGCGCAAATAAATTTTGTGGGTGCAAATTATATTTATATATCTGGCTTTACAGAGTGGTAATTGTGTTGACCAACTCCTCCAGGCAACCGCTATTAAATTTACCGTGTGCTATAAAACATGCATCATTATTGACATAACCTATTATATGTGCCAGATAGCTCCATGGTAACATGTGTCTTACGTTCAGGAAGTTCCAGGTTCGATTACCGTGGGTCATCACTCTGACCTTCACTTTTTTTGCGATTTTTCCTGCTCGATAGGCGAATATTTAGCTAGATTATATAATGCCGCCAATTTCCCTATACATTTCCTTATAATGTTTTAGGATCGAAGGATTAGACAAGTGGACGGCGGACAGAGACCTCTCCGCAGGAAGAGGTAGGCTTCTGGTCGGTTCCCTAGGCGTCCGGAAGTAATATCTGGACGTTAGGAACCGTTTGTGCTCACGCCTATGGCCCCGGGTCTGGTTCTCCAGTGTGTCATTCCCTTCACTTCTTCCTCCCGAAGGTTTCCAGAAGCACAATAAGCGACTGTGCGCTGAAGTACCGAAATCCTCTTCTGCTTCCTGATATCCATAATCTATTAAATGCCCTTATATAAAACTATACATTTTCAGGGTAATTAAGGGACCCAGCACATTTCGAATGCAAGAGCTTCAAATATTAATCCAGTAGCACTCCTATCCAGCACTTCATTCAGGCATTTAGGAGCTGAATCCACTTTGTCTAAAACTAAACGAAAGAGCGAAAACGTTGATTCTTGTAACACCATTGTCTGCAGAAGACCTGTTTATTCACCGAGTCACCATCGATGACAAATATCCTGTACTTACGTGTTCTGCATCAGTAGCTTCGATTACAAAGCCTTTGTAAGGTTCGTCCCTAAGACCCAACTACCACAAAACGTCGCTACGTGGGTTGCTGTGATGAAACCTTTTAGAACAAGACTTTTTCACACACCCACCCACATCTGTGTACCATTTTCCACCCCTCTATGCTAATGCCTCGGTTTCTGTAGAAGAATTGACTCCCGAAAGATCTAACCTGACGCTCCTCTTGGCCAAATTCACAATTCATGCATCCTATAGCAAATACGCACATTCACACTCTCCCAAGGACGCTTATATTTAGGATAATATTAAACAGACAAGGTCTCAAAATCCCCAATAGCAGGGCATGCTATTTTAACAAAACTTATCGAATGTGTAGCTGAAACAAGAATGAAAAACAAAACATACTATAGAGTATAAGGGAATTCAACTAACAAACCTCCAGGGTGTACGGAGGGATACTAGGTACAGGAACACCTTCATACAAGACATCCATAGTACCTCACAATTACTCTGAAGTTATATAACTACTTTTCATTTGAATATTCGTAATAACAAATTTACGGTTCATCCAGAAATGCCAAAATAGCTACCATTGCGATATTTTCAAAACAATGAGCTTTGCTTTTTCTGGAAAAATGCTCTGTTACCAAGGACAAATGCACTGACATCTTCACGAGCATAAGGAGAATCATAATAGAGTAAAACCTGCCTAAAAGGGAACGAAATCGTTCTAGCAATTTTATCCGTTTTCACAGGTTTTCGTCTAACAAAGGGATGTACTTTAATAAAACAAAGTACACAAATTCTGATACATATGGCATTTCAATAAAAATCCTTAGAGCCATTTTTGAGAAAATCAAAACATGCGAAAATGTTTCCATGTAAAGGATAGTTTGTGTTCGGGGAGCTTTCTTGAAAATCTTCGTATCTTCGTATCTTGGAAGATACTATTTAAATACTCGGCTTGGTATTTACCCGACTTTCCGATTTAGAGTTGTGCTGCTCTCGCTCACACACCCACACACCTACGCGTACATGCACGCACACACATGCACACACTCGCCCACCCACACACACACCGTCCGATATGACATTACGTTGGAGGACGTTAACAAAACGCGCGCGCGCGCGCACACACACACACACACCCACACCCACGCGTACATGCACACACGCACATGACAAGATTTTTATGACACATGCTGCCTGTTTGACAGCAGAAGTCATTAATTTCCCATTGATCATTGTTTTCTAATAATGTTACCTGCAATGCCAGAAGTACCTACAGCATACGATTAAAAGATAGGCCTGCTTCTGGTAGGAAAACTAAACATTGTTGAATGCACGACTACTGCGATGTGATATTCTTTTTATTTAACTAACGTGAATGAAGCAAGCTTTTTATTAAGTAAACCATTTCCAACCTTATCGTAAGAAGACAAGGTGAAGCTCAAATACATAGGAAAACCTACTGCTAATCTGCACGCAGGTAAATATAGAACCAAAAAGTGACAGTTAACCGCCTAGGGACTAACTAGGGCATTTACGCGAAAAATAAATGGTTCTGTGAAGGTGAAGCCAAAAATGGTTTATTCTGCCTTCCATGAGTTTTGTTTGGGGGCGATAACCACTGATCAGAAAAAGGTGTGATGGATTTAGTTCACGTGTGCAGAAACATCAAGGTACAGAGAGCTGTCTTGAGAACTAAATACCACTAACAATAAATAGGTAATATCTAGGGCTAGGAGGTTCATGCATTTGCATGTGTTTTTATAGGGGTTAAAAATGTATGCTTTTACATTATGTGCACGAATTATGGAATTTTCAGTTATTTGGACATGATTTTACAGTGCATATAACTGCATATTTTCTTGATTTTTGATAAATACATATTATTTCAATATTATAGTCCCTATATTGCATATTTTAATGATTTTTATGGTTTTTTATTATTGTTTTCCCTCTGGATAAAGTTTTTCATATTGGTAATATTGCACATGATGACAACTCACAAAGATTTCAATATTATAGCCCCCATATTGTATATTTTAATCATTGTTATGGTTTTTTATTATTTTTTCCATCTGTATAATATTTTTTTTTACATTGGAAGTATTGCACATGATGATGCAACTCGCGAGGTGGCGAGAACTAATGCTGAGTCATGTCATGCAGTGAATTCCCTGTTTCATCCTTTCATTATATGTATGTTCGTAGAAAATAATCAGTGCGTTTTCTGAGAGGTTTATAGTAGTAAAGATGAAGTGCAAGTCAACGTTTTGAGCAGCACGATTATAGCAACGCTTGCCTGCCCATCAGTAGTTGTGTAGTGGTCTTCAAACGTAACAGAGTTGTGAACTGATTCCCACCAAATTAAATTAGGCACATAAACACCGCAAAACATAAGGATAATTTAATCAGAAAACTCGCAAACAAAGAACCTGTTCAAAAACAGCTAGTAGAGTGTTTAGGAAGTAGGGTTACTGAATTATATGACTTCTGTCAAGCATTTTTAGATGCTGATATTCCCTTGTTCAAAATCAATAATCCGACATTTAAAAACTTTCTTGCCAAGTACACTCGACAACATGTGCCTGAAGAAAGTACACTGCGTAAGACTTATGTAGGACATTGTTACAATACCGTATTGTCAAATATACAAAAATGAATTAGTGGATCAGTTTGTGTGGTTGTCCTGTTGATGAAATCCCTGATTCTGAGCGCCGTTCTATTGCTAATATAATCGTGGGTGCTTTAAATAATGAACAAAAGACTACACCTTATCTTCTTAATGTGAGCGAATTGTCGGCCACTGGCAATGTAACTGTGACCCAGTTTGTGATGGACTCCTTGAAATTACAATGCCCATGTAGAATCAAATACGATCGGTTACTTTTATTTGTTACCTTATATGGTAAAATCAGGACAAACTCTGAAAGGTATTTTTCCTAACTTCATTCATATAACTTGTTTGGCACACCTTCTTCATCGCATTTCTGAGACAATATGTGATTCTTACCCGCTGGTAGATAGATTTGTGTCCAGTACTAAGAAAAAGTTTGTTAAATCTTCTAAAAGAGTTAAGTAGTTTAGATCAACAGCACCTAATACCCGACTTCCACCTGCACCAGTGTTAACTCGATGGGGAACATGGGTTGATGCAGTTTTACATTATGCTGAGCACATAGAAATAGTCGAAGAGGTTGTTAATTCATTGGACTCGAAAGATGCTTCATCAATAGAAACTGTGCAAAATATTCTGTCAGGCAGTGGGTTAAAAGAGAATCTTAGTTTCATATCTGTCCATTTTTCTTTCTTACCAACAGCCATAACGGCATTGGAAGCTGTAGGATCTCCTTCGAGTGAATCACTTACTGTCTTTGAAAAAACAATATGTGTGACCTAAGTTCGGTTCTTGGTAGCACAGGACAAAAAGTGAATTATGTAATTTCAAAAAGTTCTGGTTATAAACAGATGTGCGATATTCGGGACATCCTTGAAAGAAAACCATCTGTCACACCAAGAGACTTGACTCTCTCTCTCTCTCTGTAAAGCAGTTAACATCATTTAAATATGCCCGATAACATCTTGTGACGTGGAGAGCAGTTTTTCACGTTACGAAAGTGTTTTGCGAGACAACATACCATGTTTTACAGTTGAACATTTTTCCAAAGTGTTGGTTGTGAACTGCAATTTAGCAGTTAACACTAGTAGCCGGACCACTTCTGCTTCAACGTCTAAGGAATACGGTAACTTTATTTATTATTTATACTAACTCGTCTTGTCTACTGCAAAGGGACATCAATCGTTTTAATTAATAGTGCATATTTCTTGGCATATTTTCAAGTTTTTAAGAGCATATATGCATGCATATTTCAGTGTTTTTTAGGGCATGAACTTCCGAGCCCTAGTAATATCATTGTTGTAATGCAGACCCAGCGCTTGTGGAACCTCTGCATAGCGCGGTTGCCAAACGTGTCCTCTTTCCATCGTACATTTCTATACATTTATGAAAGAAACAAAGCGACCATAGACTTTTTCAATGTACCCATTGAGATCTCTTTAGCTTAAAAGATGGCATCTATGCGTATCCTTTCACCCGTTATAAGCAGCTTTATTTGCAGATATAACATCCCTTCCGGTGCCTTTCTTTTGTGTTTCTCTCAACATTCGCTTCCGTGTATTTGATAGAATATATCGTGTAGATTTCCGCCCATATCAGACATACAAAGGTGTGCCACCTATACCTGGAATTTAATATAAAAAGCGCCCATCCGTTTGAATTTCAATGGGAAACTGTGAAGCTTAGGATTTTTAATATACGATATAGATAGAACATGACAAATGCATCACGAACTGTTTGAGCGAGAACTACACAGTATAAAAAGAATCAATTGGAGTAACATGTCACAGATGCAGGGAAAAGAGCTTCGGTTAATTAAATAAAATACAGCTAGGCAACAAAGTTAGGGTGCAAATGTAACTTATTTTTGTGCGAATAATGTACCTACTGAAGTTTAGGCAACACCTAAATTATTTTAACTCCGCAACCTGTGTCAACCGCCCTCCAAGCAGGAAAAGAAATGTGGCTGTTTATACGGTTTTAAAATACCCGTAACCATCAACTTTGAACATTTTGAAACATTTACCTTGGGATTCTTTATGGAAAAAACAACAATAGCTTGCCCTAAATTATGGAATATGGCTTATGAAAACAAAAGTGCAGTATCTCCTACTGGAAATCCTTCGCTTATCACTGCTTCAGACCCCGAACACAGGCCTTCTATATATCCCTTGAATCTGGAATTCACGACCTTATCAAGTCTTCTTCCGCTTCTTTATCTGACTACTCTCCCCGTATGGAGGACTGACATACCCTAGGACTTACAACCTTGTGTCAAGGGTCAGATTCCCTTCGGGGAGCAGACGAACCTATGAATCGGACAGAGTGAAGACCCAGAAGCGGCTGATCAGCGCCGCACTAGGTATGAGAGTGATGAAGAGGATGACATTATATGCAGGCAAAACGGATGAATGGAAAGGTGAGGATGGAGAAGTTAATTGAATTACTGAAGGGGGAAACCGGAGAACCAAAAGAAAACCTGTTCAGACGTCGCTTCGCCCACAACGAATAGCACATACGAGTCCCTGGGATCAAACCCAGGTCGCCTCAGCGATAGGCGAACGATCTAACCGCCCGGCCACGGCGCCGAATCTTACCAAGTCAATGTCGTAATTTAAGTGTAGATTAAAGTGTTATATCCTGAACTTTTAGGGAATGAGCTGCTTTTCTAAATACACCCCCCCCCCCCTATCGCTTTGCCACTGCATTTCCATTTACCCATCTTTCTCACTGTATCTACATCTGCGTCTCTCTACCTGTATTTTTCTCACTGTTCCTTCTACTTTCTCTTCCTTTTGCATCCTTTCCCACTCCACTGTCCTCACACCTTTTCTCTCTCTGTGTAACATACATCTCATATGCTGTTTTCAAGGCCGCTAACAAAACTCTTTCTCGGGTTTTAATACAAATTAAAACATAAATAAGAAGTTTAACAGCGCACAAACTTGTAAATATTCCTTATGCTTTCAATACAATCAGAACTATACTGCTTCTCATGGTAACCGCTAACCAGCTAAGTATTATTACAACACTTCATATTCATGCTATCCAACTTTTGAAAATTGTTATAACTATTATGCTTAGAAACGTTTGTTAATGTAGCTTTTAAGAAAACACGAAATAATATGTCGGGTATCTGCACTTTCTTTTAATTCTGCACTCCACCAGAACCAACTCATTTTGTTAAAATAATTAAGATACATGTCATATAACCTATTTTCTAAGTGAAACCTACCGAATATTATGGTCATTCTTGCGTGAAAAGATGCAGCTTAAGTATACAAATAGAAGCTTTATTTATTTATTACTTTTTGTGCGATTAATTTGAATTACAAGGCTTGCTTTTTTTATCCTCTAAATCCAAAATCAAATAATAGGGTTGCTAAGTTACTTATATATGTCTGTCATTTGAATTATCTTCACAAGTACATACGCCATCAATGTGTTTATCAGTATCAGAGACCGCCGCTCTGCACGGGTTATTGCAATTGCGAAGAATCTTCTTCCTCTTGGAATCCTGCCCTCTCCCCCTTCTCTTGCCCTCTTTACACACACTCTCTCTCTTTCTCTTCCTCCCTCTCCCAATTCCCTCTTGCTCGGTCTGTCCTTTCCACTCTTTCCCTCTTGCTCTCTTTTTTCCAAACTCACCATCTCGCCCTCGCTGTCACCACCCCTTCTCGCTCCTCAGACAAACTTCCCTTTTCGCTATGCATGGTCTCTCCCTCTTACAATTCGCCTATCTGTCTGAATTACCCTTCATCTCTCCCTCACATCCACTTTCTATATATATTTTTCTTCCTCCCAACATATTTTTTCTTCAACCTCTCTCCCCTCTCTTTGTTGGCACTATAATTCTTATTTTCGCTCCTTTTCCCTCCACTTCTTGCAATTTGGATACAACATATTGTTTTCCAAACAGGCATTAAATCTTATTCTGCGTGATCACAGACATTCAGGCATGAATCAAATGTTTAGAAGAACACGAACTTTCGCTTGTTCCTTATAACTGACGCGAATTGAACCGGATTACGCTCGCGAATAATGTTAAATAATAAACCATGGCAGTCAATTGGTAAACATTGTAAAAACACTTATAAGCCTTTGTTATGTAGCATTTTCACAAAACTCGATAATAAGCGAGATGTGTAATTTTTTTACTTCGTTTCTATAATATCTCACCTCGTTTGGTGAAATTTAATTAAGATATTATATATCTAGTCTATTCTGTAAATGAGATTAAGATACGTTATACACACCTTTTTATAGAATAGTACGACACGAATTTTTGCACGAAACACACACCACGCTGATATACTTCATTTTATTTATTTACGTGTGTATGTACGGATGTATTTATTTATTTTGACTTCCGGGTAGCTCATTATAGACGGTATCATCAATCATTTATACATAATCCAAAATTACCAGAACTTTTATTTATGTACGACCTTAAGGCAATGTATCTATGAAAATGCAAAACTTCTAATTTTTCTTTTGATTGTTTTGATTTATAATCAGAAAATAAAACATGCCTAGTGCACACAAAACTTTAACGAGCTAGCTGATACCGTCATTAAGATAGTAATATTTTTGTTTATAATAATTTTTGATACACTATTATGAAATGCTCCTTGGACCCCACGGCTTATCATCCCCAAATTTTACATTTGAGCTTAGAATATAAATATATTGTTGTGTTGGTAGGAATTTCTTACTCTTGATTCGCTTAGGAGGAAAATATTTTGTATGCACGTTATTAGTTTATTCAACATTTTCAGTATGGGTGGGAAAATCCATAGTCTCAAATGAATAATTTAACATGTTTAACTAGTGCACAATAATTATTAATCCATAATTGTTTACGTTCTCCTGAAAATTTCAAGCTAATAAGTTATAAACTGTGGTTCAAGAAGTATTTTGAGTAGTGAAAAATGCTGAAAAAAATTGAGAAAAATGAAGTTTAAAGTTTGGACGAGGTGCTTCAATTAAATTGTACAGGAGTAATTAAGTAGCCATTCGTGGCTTTAAAGTTGTTGAACTTAAAAAATAAATTGTGTAACTCAAAAGCAGAAGTTGGACGCAATAAAAATGAAAAAAAAAAAAAAAAAAAATCGAAAATGTTACTTAATTTTGCCCGATTTCGGGGATAGATGGAATCAAGTGCCTTTGGTAGAGCAGAAGGGAATGTATGGATAACACATGTGAACCTTCAATGAACTATAAACAGTTTTGTAGGCGTGGGTGCGACGCACTCTGAAAAAGTGGATCAAGGAGGTTCTCAAGACACTGCCACACCTATGGCGCCAGTGCACAAGATATGTGATAACTTGAACCAATCACACTCTACCCATCAGTGTTGTCAGCACATTCCCTTCCCGTCACACCGAAATCCATCACAACAGTATATTACCCACTCAATATTTTCTTATCAAATAAACATCAAATTAAAACTTATTTTAAATATGGCACCCGCTGTTTGCTTACCCATCGGATCAAAAAAATAGAATTAATAAAAACTATTACTCGAGGCATAAAGCAATGTCCATGGATTAGTGGTGCTCAATGACGTAGCGTGGTGTGTGGACTTGGTTATGCACTTTGAACTCGTGTTAAGGGTACGCACAGGTGAAATTTCTAAACTCTACAATTATTAGCAGATTTTGTTCAAACTCATATCAGACACAATACATATAAGGAATAATGTACATTCAATCTTCAACACCTTGAACTATATTCTCTTTTGCAGCTATTAAGCGCACCTGAAATGATCCACACGATGAAGATTTCAAATTTTGATACTTCTAAATATTATTATCTTATACTTAAGTACTCTCAAAAGAATGTCGAGAACAGAAAATTTGTAATGTTTTGGTTTATTACATAAAAAGTATTAATTTTGAAAAGATAATTATTTTCACAATTGTTATAGTTTTTATAGAACTTTGTAATTCCCAACTAGTAAATATTAAAATTACAGAATAATCACTCCCACTTTTTCATTCTCAGTTTGTTGGTTAGAAGCACTCGGAGTCCATATTCGGAGTTGTGTGAGTTTCTAGGAAATGCAGCGTTTTCTCTACAACACGTGTCTTCCTCGTAATGAACCACGTGGATGCACATGAGCAACGTGCATACCCTGCCTTCGTTTTCCTGGTATATTTTTGTCTTACATGTTCACAAACATTACTGTTCAAAATGCTGCTTGTACTCTGATACATACAGAAAAGTTAAAAGTATGAAATTAACCTTCACTGGTAAACAAAATACTGAAAAATTAGCCTTAAACCTCATTAACATTAACAAGCGAGATGTAGTTTTCTGCGTTACATCTACTGCGTGCGCAAATCGTTTGACCTGACGCATGCGGCAGGCACAACCACCAGCCGCTCTGTTTCAATGCTTGGTGTCATAAGCTAACAATACTAAATATAATTCATAGCAGATTGTTATTCGAAACGTATTCCTCAGCAAGCATTACCCAGTTGGCTTAGTATATAGATAATACAAAACACATTACCCACATCCATTGACGCTGCGCCCCTAGTGGCGCTGTTGTGTTTACATACGTACCCTGTACACCGTTATGCAGAGCACGCGTAGTTCCTCGGTTGGCCCCAAATTAACAAACACAATGCATCTGACCTAAGTAATACTCCGTATTTTCAATGATACTGAAAGGCAGATTTAATCATGTAATCTATACCTTAGGCAGCACGATGACAATCTCCCCGTTGCATAATAAAATATTGTGATGCAAAACAAGTAATTCGTAAATATACCATGACCCTTGCAGGCACGTGCGCGCGCGCGACACACACACACACACACACACACACACACACACACACACACACACGCGCGCGCGCGCGCGCACACACACACACAGCTATATGCGTAAAAACTTTCCAAAGAAGATGCAAGGCTGATTCATAATAATATCCGTCAAAAGTCCGTCATCAGTCAGATTCATTTTTACCGGTGATAAAACTTCAAAATTTGTTAATTTTGACGAAAAGTCGGTTAAATTTGCAGACTTGCTACCCATGTCACTTTGTATGTAGCTATTTAACAGACCAGTGTTAATACTTTATCAATTATTGCGATAAATACCTGTAAGTAATGCTTAGTTATAAAACATTCTCTTTGAAACAATATATACAATAACCTAAAACGTTACTTAAACCCGGGACATAAGGCACTTATAATTGTAAGTCACCCTTGGGGTATTTATCTCTGATGTGAGATTCCCTTGTGGTTAACCGGGAAAAAGTACGAATCAGCTGGGGAATTTAATGTCGTACTGACAAGTTGGCCATGGTAGCTTAGTGATTAGAGCAGCCGCTCGATAAGCGGAAGATCCGTGGTTCAAATCCCAGCTATGGCGTTGAATTTTTCAGTTTCTGATTCAACCTCTTAAACATTGCCCACACACGGCCTGTGTGTTTAAAAACACCAGCAGTAAGCTTGTTGGCATAAATAAATAATAATAATCATCGAAATTTATCTCTGGTTTAAAGAATGGCACTTATATACCCCTTCTAAACGGTATATATTTATAGTTGAAAAAATGTATTATCTTGAATAAACTGATATTATTATCATAAAAATGCAGGAAAAACTGCAGCTGCTTTTATGAAGATCAAAGCCTTCTGCTTTAATTAGTTCCCAATATTTTTCTGAATGACTACAACTACACCAAAACATCTAAACTAAATATAATAATTTCTAACACACAACTAACAAAACTATACGACAAATCAATCAGCGCAGATTAAACATTATTGACATGATAAAGCTGAATGACTGCATCGATATTGGTATTTTACCACCTATTGATATGTATAGCAAGTCGGAGTGGAATCTATTGAATTTGAAAACGCAATACCGCACATATTTCACGCTGGCTGGGCTAACAACGTATCTATATGTGCGACATGAGACGGAGTGCAAATAATGATCCCACGTGGAATGTTAATTTAATGCAGGCACCGAAGGCCAGACATTCATCACTAACAATAAATGCGAAATGTAACAACGCGGATGTTGTCTCAGAAATTCGCTGTAACTGTCCATAGACAACCCTAAACCCTAGGTAGTTGATGTCGGAGTGCTACTTCGAAGATAAAGTTTTTCCCCATAACAGCAACACCGCTGGTGATCCAATTAAACATAGTGCTACATTTATATAGCATTCTCTGTCTATTAGGTACTATCTTTCACAAAAGTAAATACCCATCTTCAGTGAGACATGCGCGAAGGGTCACCTAATGCTCAGGCGCTACTACGTAGATGGTATGAGAATTACATTTGCCATATGCTTCCCTTGCTGCTCAGAGGACATGACAGCCATGTCACCTGGTAGTTCACCTCGAACTTTTGAAAAGCAATATTTCAGCAACCCTACATTAACGGGCAAACATTACAGATTCAACTTCAGTGAACCTGCAGAAAATATGATGTTATTGGGTTTTGATTAAATAGTGTACTAGAAGTAACGACGACGCCAATATTGGGCGCTGTGCTTACCAACGTAAGCTTAATCATACACACGGCATTTGTGTATTCGGTGGTAGCCGAACCTGTTAAGGCGTGTTAACGCTGGCCTAGGGTGATGCCCTGAGCATGGATCGAATCCTGTGGGAAGCATCTCTCCTTTTCCCCCTACTTTTCTGCCTTAACAGGAACATCATTAGTTGTATAATCCGTGCCTAATATACTATTATACAATATCATATTGCTGCATTACGATAGAAGTTTTAGAACCGAAAGCTTTAGAAGATATTGATTACAACTGTTGTAAATAAAACAGGGAATACGCGTACTTCCACTCTCAATCACTCTTCCAGAAATTAATGCATAATATTTTATCTTAAATACCTGCATTCATAGGCATCTGTCTATAAATATCGGAGATTATTGCCAAGCTAAACAATTTACTAGCGTCATGCACTGTTAATGTTTACTTGACTTTCAACATATATAAGAAAGCATTATATCTTGTACATGCACGGAAACTACAGTGTTTCAGGCACAAGAAATGAAAATAATTATTTTAGAAAATTGAATAACTCAGAATGACTACATTCGTTTATACTTCATTATGCAATAATAGGACACAAATATCGACAATCTGAGAACAAGACTCAAAACATCGAAAGAAAAACACTTTGTGTGTTACATATCATACGAAAGAAAATGGGGTATTACTGGTTACAAAAATGCGTAGTTAGAAGAACTTGATCCCAGTGAATTAAGTTGTTAATGACGTATTGAGTAGAATGTCATTCAGTTGTAGATTACTTCAACGGGAACCAACCTTTGTACCCACTAGCGTTGCCATTATCCGTATTTCCAAGCATTACATAATACAATATTGCCATGTGCCCATTAACTCAATTTCTACAAGTGTGCCTTTATCCCGATTCTCTGTTCCTGATAAAAAGCTCTGGAGAACTAAAGACGCTGGTTAATGTTCTATTTCGGAAAATACACATGCAGGAAGCGAGGTTTGAACCACCGACACTCAGAACGTTCAACTCCTACCGATGGTCATCCAACGAATTCAGCTATTTCTGCGTTGTGAAATTTGCGCTCTATTCATTTGATATTCACTATCTTCTATCATTTAACAAATTTCTTTGCAAGATGGAAAGTTCATAGCACAATTAGCAGAGGTTTAAATAGTTTGCTTTTGCTTCTAGACATTCATTTGTATTTATTTAGAGAGAAAAACAGAATTTTATTTAGAACAAACATAAGTGTTACGTGTTCTGAGTACTTTTTGTTGCTTTTTGTTTTTTTAGTGTCAGGCAAATTACGAAATTGTTAAAACGATATAATTTTCTTACATATTTCAGTTGACAGACATTTGAAAATGCTGTTCACATTTACGTCCATACATGACTGAACATTGAACACTGAGGTGATTTACTTATGTGAGACGTTTAAAGTATGATGTATCTAATAGGTATTATAGTTGAATAATATTAACTTCATAGTCAAACCCCTCTTCTTGTGTTGCAGTAGATGTCTGCTCTACAAACTGCAGGTTGAATTCGAATCTATAATCACTATTTAACTTCATCTTTCTTTCAGGGCTTCGATCGTGCCTGCATTTATTCATTTAGAGCATTCATACTTCGTCATTCATCTTATTGGACCTGAGTTGTAATTCGACATGCTTAATTTTCAAGACAGGAAAGTATCACTACTCGTATATTCAATAGGAGAGTGAATAATAAAGATTAAGGGTAATGCTGGTCTCGAACCCGTGTTGCGTAGTTAAAAAGAGATGTATTATGACCATTACACCAACAAGACAATTGGTGTACTTCTCTAGTGGTTAATATTTAGGTTATCCTAAGACATTTGAAAAATAGCAGAACACCTCTATCAGGATAATTTCCTTTACCTTACAGGAATTTTAATGAAAATAACTTTTCGGGGCGTGAATATTTAAAAACACTTAATTAAAGATAGGAATTATTAAAGAAAGCTACACATTCTACGTGTGTAAATGAAATCAGAACCATTAAGATATTAATAAAACAAAGCTTTGTGCTGTGATAACCACATTGTTTCACAGAAGACCAAGAACAAACAAGACATTTGCATTAAAGCCACTACAACGTTAATTAACATAAAATGTTTACATATGCCGCTTTTCAAAAGCGTTCTTCAAGACAGATGCATATTCTGAGTAGTTAATAACATTTCATTATTAATACTTCTTATTCCCAATGAGTGAAATTTGAGAGAAACATGGGGCATAAAATATACAAAAGAAATTGGCTAGAACTGAAGCCATATAAGAACTCCAAAAATGATCAATTAAATATGCAAGAGTTGCTTGCAATGTTCTTCAGCATTTGAAGATGAAACAGAAAACCGGTTACGAAATCGAGGCCCATAATGCACAGCTAAGCAGGGCAGATTGATAGTTGGCGTAATCACCGCCGTCGTCAATTACCGCCTGCAGTCTTTCTTGCATGTTGAATACAAGCCTTGAACACTGACGGGGGATACGCACGTAATGTTCCCAGATTTCCAGGACATGGGCTTCTAGAACCTCCCGTATTCTGTCTTCTCGGAGCGTCTCCCGCTCCTGAACCATGAACGCCCACATGTGCTCAATAGTGTTCAAATCAGGTGACCTCGGAGGCCAATCGATGCACACAATTTCTGGATGGTTTAGCAGCCAGTTTTTTGACATTGGAGGTGTGCACAGCACTGTTGTCGTGCATAAACAAATATTCATCTTATTCTGGAAAACTAGTCCGCAGAACAGTGTGCTCTGCAGGATATCAACATAAACTGCACTGGTCACTCTCTCCGGCACCGTAATTAGTTGTCCTGATCCAGATGCTGTCATATAGGCCCAGAAGTGAACTGATATTCTGCCAGAGCGTTTTCCTCGCACATGTCTGGGATCATATCTTGTGCCACGTGGTCTATAGACACACCCTACCATGCTGATCAGATTGGGACACCTTTTCGTCCGACCAGATGGTTAGATCCCAGGAGGCCTGCGGTAGCTGGATGTTTCCTTGGGCCCATTCCAGTCGTCTGGCTTTGTGAGCTTCAGTGAGGATTGTCTTAGTCGCAGGAAGATGAAAATCAAGCCCAGCGTCCTTTAGTCCCCGCCAGATAGTGTCATGAGAACATCCGTATTCTATAGATTTATCCAGCAAAACAGATGTGTGTGTAACAGGATGCTCCATTACCTCTGCCACCAACGCCTCCTTCTGTGCAGCAGTAGTTACTGATCTTGATAGTGACTTGGCCCATTCAACGCCTTCCGCTTGATATCTGAGTAGCCATTTCTTGACCGTCATACAGTTACGCGCAAGTTCTCTAGATATCCGAGAAACACTCTGCCCCAGATAAAACGGCCTATGATCTCACCCCTCTTTGCTGCTGTCAACTCTTGGCAACCACGTGGACGAGGAATATTGTCTTGTGCAATGAATGTCTAAGAACGATAGACAATCAGAGAACGCTGAGAGTATTGTTTCACGCATGCGCTTTTAGCACGTTATGCTAGAGAACAGGCCGTCCCGGGTTCGATTCCGGGCAACCGCATGTGGGATTCGTGGTGGACGAAGCGGCACTGGGGCGGGTTTCCTCCGGGTTCTCCGGTTTCCCTCGCCATCTCATTCCACCGGTGCTCCATCTTCATTCCATGTATCATCAGTGTCACCGCCTGCGGTGCCGTAGTACTCAAAGCGGGCGTTAAACCCTTTAAAAAAACTAGCGAAGAGGAGGACGCATAAACGTTGTTAATCCTGTATGAATTTGAATACAAATGCCATTGTTTTAAGTACCCATTAAAAGGGACGTAGGTAAAAGAAATATATAGTTTTAACAATTTCATAATTTGCCTGTCACTAAAAAACAAAAAGCAACGAACGAAACTTATACTCCACACTGAACACGGAACACTTATGTTTGTTCTAGATAAAATTCTCTTTCTACTCTCTAAATAAATACAAATGAATATCTAGAAGCAAAAGCAAATTATTTAAACGTTTGCTAATACACCTTACAAAAAATTGGCTAATGATACAAGATAACTAAATATCAAATGAACAGAGCGCAAATTTCACAACGCAGAAATAGCTGAATTCGTTGGATGACCATCGGTAGGAGTTGAACGCTCTGAGTGTCGGTGGTTCAAACCTCGCCTCCTGCATGTTGATTTTCCGAAATAGAACATTAACCAGCGTCTTTAGTTCTCCAGAGCTTTTTATCAGGAACAGAGAATCGGGATAAATGCACACTTGTAGAAATTGAGTTAATGGGCACATGGCAATATTGTATTATGTAGTGCTTGGAAATACGGATAATGGCAACGCTAGTGGGTACAAAGGTTGGTTCCCGTTGAAGTAATCTACAACTGAATGACATTCTACTCAATACGTCATTAACAACTTAATTCACTGGGATCAAGTTCTTCTAACTACGCATTTTTGTAACCAGTAATACCCCATTTTCTTTCGTATGATATGTAACACACAAAGTGTTTTTCTTTTGATGTTTTGAGTCTTATTGTCAGATAGTCGATATGTGTGTCGTATTATTGTATAATGAAGTATAAACGAATGTAGTCATTCTGAGTTATTCAATTTTCTAAAATAATTATTTTCATTTCTTGTGCCTGAAACACTGTAGTTTCCGTGCATGTACAAGATATAATGCTTTCTTATATATGTTGAAAGTCAAGTAAACATTAACAGTGCATGACGCTAGTAAATTGTTTAGCTTGGCAATAATCTCCGATATTTATAGACAGATGCCTATGAATGCAGGTATTTAAGAGAAAATATTATGCATTAATTTCTGGAAGAGTGATTGAGAGTTGAAGTACGCGTATTCCCTGTTTTATTTACAACAGTTGTAATCAATATCTTCTAAAGCTTTCGGTTCTAAAACTTCTATCGTAATGCAGCAATATGATATTGTATAATAGTATATTAGGCACGGATTATACAACTAATGATGTTCCTGTTAAGGCAGAAAAGTAGGGGGAAAAGGAGAGATGCTTCCCACAGGATTCGATCCATGCTCAGGGCATCACCCTAGGCCAGCGTTAACACGCCTTAACAGGTTCGGCTACCACCGAATACACAAATGCCGTGTGTATGATTAAGCTTACGTTGGTAAGCACAGCGCCCAATATTGGCGTCGTCGTTACTTCTAGTACACTATTTAATCAAAACCCAATAACATCATATTTTCTGCAGGTTCACTGAAGTTGAATCTGTAATGTTTGCCCGTTAATGTAGGGTTGCTGAAATATTGCTTTTCAAAAGTTCGAGGTGAACTACCAGGTGACATGGCTGTCATGTCCTCTGAGCAGCAAGGGAAGCATATGGCAAATGTAATTCTCATACCATCTACGTAGTAGCGCCTGAGCATTAGGTGACCCTTCGCGCATGTCTCACTGAAGATGGGTATTTACTTTTGTGAAAGATAGTACCAATGTAATATGTATTGTATATATGAACTAATATTCTAGAATCCGTAGCGCTGCTCACGTTATTGCGTTAACCGCGGATGGTATTTCATCTCCCTCTCTCTCCCACTCTCCTCCTACATCATCATTTCTTTGTGCAATGTTAGATAAATGAATGAAATATTTTTTAGAAAAAATGTATTTCAGGCAATAAAAAGTTTGAAACGAATTAACAAAAATTCAAAAATTGCATTCGTGTTAAGCTTTCTGAGCATGGAGAAATTCTAAAAAAAGTTGGCGTGAAAACAAGGTTTGAAGTTGAGGATGCTTATTAATAAACACATCTATTTATAGCTTCAGTTAATAGGCAGTTAAAATGTGCAAAATGAACAAGACGATATGTTTTCTTAAAGTTTGGAATTCATATTATTTTACTGTGAAATAATTTAGGACAATAATTTTATTTATGATATCTGGGAACAGCGGTGATTATGTGTACTGAAGTCTCTTCAGAATGGCTAAGAGGGGAAATGGAAGAGTTCTTGGTACGCCATTTGACTCATTTTGGCAGTGATCAGTCCCCTTGAAGGTTTTGGCATGAACACCTCAGTAAAGAGCACTCTAACTGCCAAGCAGTCTGCCATAGCGGGTTCTGCCATGTGAACAACATACTCTCGTCACGTGCAAGTGCTATTCTGGGCTCCATTGCGGTGCCAAATCGCCTCTACACCCGCTATATTCTTTGTTCTTTTAAAATACCTTTGACAGTTCACCTACATCCGTCACCCTTCACTAGTGTCGACTGAATGTGGACTATCACAAATAACTCATAATTCCTGTGTAGTTGGATAGCTGGCCACAAGAGGATGATAAAAATAAATGGTAGGCCATGTTACGTAGTCTACTTCTTCTTCTGCCTTTCATGGCATGTTACGGCTTTTCATAGAGATCTTAACATACAGGTTTTCCTATTGACCCTCGCCCTTTCGGTTTACAATCTATAATCTTTCTTGTTTACCTACTTGCATCAATTCTATATTGAGGGTGTTCTATTCTTGTAAGCGCATATTCGTTTCTAAATTTCTAAATATCATCCACGAATTATCCTTTGGATGCAAATATTAATTTAACTTGGGGATAAACTATAAAATTATTTGTTATATAAAGATGGCTTTTAAATGACATATAGTTTCATTACTCAGTTTTACTCATTGTTTGAAAGCTTAATTCTTAGTCAAACTGTGTTTAATAGTAAACGCACAGAATTTTGATTAGGCCTATCTGATTCATCTTCTTCCATCTTTTCAAGTTAGTGGAGCTGTTTTTGACGTACATGCCATCGCTATGACTATTCCACTCGTATGTGACCTAGTTGAACTCAACCAATCATGTGCATAACAATTTCAAATTTCAACCAATGACAGCCTTCATTTGAGAAAAATTTGCCAGACTTCATTATCACCTCCTCTGAGTTTTAATTACCATTTCCTCTGCTTTTCTTATGTTATGATCTGGTTAGAGAATCTAGCTGTACTGTCCTACAGATGCGCAACAGCTTACGTAATTAGACGCAACAGAGCCGCTATTCAAATGTCAAAAATGGCTGACTCTCGCTTCGGTAAACCATCTAATGCTGAAATAGCTTAAATACTTCGAAGACAGAAACCTCAGAGCACACTGTGCAATATAAAATACGTTTGCAATCAGTTTGACAAATTTCAAATTGAAGGAAATTAGAAATTAACAGCACTGACAACCGTGCCAATCGACGCTGATGTGTGTATGCCTGCTACATGTTTCTTTTAAGAGGTTGGTACATACAATGCAGCATTTAAATAACTTTTCATAGCCTACACCATCCTTAAATTCGTGAAATAGTCTTAATAAATGCAACTCGTGATAGTCAAATTCTCTAGACAATCCTCGTGGCATTCTTTGTTTCTTTAACTGATTACCCTCCCCTTATGTACAACCTACATCGCCTAGAACTTACAAGCCTGTGCCTAGTGTCAGAAGCCTGTCGGGGAGCACAGGAACCTATGGACCGGACAGAGTGAACACCTGGAAGCGGGTAGGCAGCCAACCACCAGATATGATAATGAGGAAGAGGGTGATATGACATGCAGGCGAAATCGATTATTGGCACGGTGATAATGGAGCAATTGGTGGAATGAGTGGCGGGGGAAACCGGAGGACCCGGAGAAAACCGCCCTGACGCCGCTTCGTCCACCACCAATACCACACGCGGGTCCCTGGGATCGAACCTGGGCCGTCTAAGTAGTAGGCGAACGCTCTAACCGCTCGGCCGCGGCGCAGCCCAACTTGTGGCGTTACTAATGATAAATTCACTCATTGATTATGGGGTAGATGCTCATCTGTTTTAAGCAAACAAAACAGAAGTACATGTTGGTTTGATTTTACCAAAACAAAGCAACATTACAACCTCAAGTAGGTACACTTTCCCATGATTACAGGAGGAGTTACAGATCCCCTCAGCTGCTACTTAGGTCCGTCTATGACACAGTGGTTCCTAAAGGTCTCTTTCACAATGTATATCTACGAATTCCCGTGATCCTTGGAACCGCTTTACATGACGTCACTGTTGAATTCTACAAGATGAACAATCTTCATTTTGAACCACGCACCAGCGTTGCTAGGTATAGCGTCAAGTCGCTAAATGTGAGGAATTCTGACGGTCGTTTGATGAGAATAGCTTCTAAGAATCTGGGGTATTTGGATGGCAATTGATTATAAAATATATTGAAAAGCGTCGTGTCACTTTCTGGTCTACTTAAGATTTATATAGCGACAATTCACACAGATTTCAATGTCTTCTAGCACATCTTAATTTTCATTTTCTCTGCCGTTTACCTATGGTAGGTAAAGAAACTGCTGTATTTCTCCCATAACCTCGATAATCGGAAATGGGGCTTTCGAAGTCCCTTGAAGTTTCCCTCACCTCCAAAACTGCATTTTTAGAAGACGTTCCGTGTATATGAGAGAGAAAGGGAGAGTGCGTATAGTGTGGGGAGAACATAACCACGAAATGAAGTGTCAGCTCAATATCAAACGTTAATATAAGTTTAGCATTTTTCAAAGAGAAAGCACTGAATTCCTCCAGTCAAAACTACCCTTTACATAAAAATCTGCTGTGCTGCACTCACATGTCTTTCTCTACCATGGTACTAACCATTCTTGCAAACTCTTATTCCTACATCTTCTTCGTATTAGTTGACATCAAAATTTACAGAAATTACCTTATTGTTTACTACCTTTACTTGTTTCCTTGTAGGAGCAAGGGAGAATACAATAGGCTTTCAGCGATAGTCAAATCTTTTTAAAGCCATGAGATTCCGCTGTCTTTGTACGATTAGCATATGAAAAAATGAATAATTATGTTCTTTTTGACAGAAGTATACGTTCTCCAAAACTCACACCAATAACAAAGTATATCTCCGAAATAGTTCTCGCTACAAAAAATTTATTTAGACATAAATTGTGTATTTTAGCTAGATCTACATTTTTTCCATAGTAAGATTTGGTCTATCTCTTACTTTTTGCCAGTTATGCAAAAGTCATACAGAGTGAATACGACTACAGGGCCTACAACCAGAAAATTCAAGATATAAATTTCATTTGCCATAAAATATCTTAAACATATGGCATTTTAATTAAAATCGTTAGAGCTATTTTCAAGAAAATCAAAATTTTTGAAAAATTTTCCCTTTAAAGGGTAGTTTAGGGTGAAGGCATTTTCTTCAAAACCTTCGTGTCGCATCCTGTATTCTAATATTCCACTTGCACTTTACAAGGAAATAAGCGATAAGATAATTTGTACAAATGTTTATCACACGTAATACGAAGAAGATACAGGAATAAGAGCTTGTAAGAATGGTTAGTACAAGAGTAGAGAAAGTCATGTGAGTACAACACAACATATGTTTTTTCAAGTATTCGCGTTATTTAACTGAAAACAAACACGGCCATAGTAAAAAGCAGTTACAAATAAAACAAAAATTGATTTAAGCATATAAAACTCGAGGAAATGCATGAAAATATCATGGGAATATCTTCGAAATGAGTATTTTCATACCTACAAAAGCATGGATCAAATTTATATATATAAGAAAACCCGATCGAGATTAGAGCTAGAAACCTTGGAGTTCGTTTCATTTTCATGTAACAAAAATGAAACCGGAGAAAACCCGCCCTGATGCAGCTTTGTCCACAACAATTCCCACATATGGACCCCTGGGTTTGAACTCGAGCCGCCTTGGGGAGAAGCGAGCGGTCTAACCATTCAGCCACGACACCGTCTGTGTGTGTGTGTGTGTGGGTGTGTGGGTGTGTGGGTGTGTGGGTGTGTGGGTGTGTGGGTGTGTGGGTGTGTGGGTGTGTGTGTGTGTGTGTGTGTGTGTGTGTGTGTGTGTGTGTGTGTGTGTGTGTGTGTGTGTGTGTGTGTGTGTGTGTGTGTGTGTGTGTGTGTGTGTGTGTGTGTGTGTGTGTGTGTGTGTGTGTGTGTGTGTGTGTGTGTGTGTGTGTGTGTGTGTGTGTGTGTGTGTGTGTGTGTGTGTGTGTGTGTGTGTGTGTGTGTGTGTGTGTGTGTGTGTGTGTGTGTGTGTGTGTGTGTGTGTGTGTGTGTGTGTGTGTGTGTGTGTGTGTGTGTGTGTGTGTGTGTGTGTGTGTGTGTGTGTGTGTGTGTGTGTGTGTGTGTGTGTGTGTGTGTGTGTGTGTGTGTGTGTGTGTGTGTGTGTGTGTGTGTGTGTGTGTGTGTGTGTGTGTGTGTGTGTGTGTGTGTGTGTGTGTGTGTGTGTGTGTGTGTGTGTGTGTGTGTGTGTGTGTGTGTGTGTGTGTGTGTGTGTGTGTGTGTGTGTGTGTGTGTGTGTGTGTGTGTGTGTGTGTGTGTGTGTGTGTGTGTGTGTGTGTGTGTGTGTGTGTGTGTGTGTGTGTGTGTGTGTGTGTGTGTGTGTGTGTGTGTGTGTGTGTGTGTGTGTGTGTGTGTGTGTGTGTGTGTGTGTGTGTGTGTGTGTGTGTGTGTGTGTGTGTGTGTGTGTGTGTGTGTGTGTGTGTGTGTGTGTGTGTGTGTGTGTGTGTGTGTGTGTGTGTGTGTGTGTGTGTGTGTGTGTGTGTGTGTGTGTGTGTGTGTGTGTGTGTGTGTGTGTGTGTGTGTGTGTGTGTGTGTGTGTGTGTGTGTGTGTGTGTGTGTGTGTAGTAACGGAGGGGGACATCTCGGCCAATCGCGATTCCCACATGGATCTTTTGCGGGCTACCACCCCCAGGGACAAGGGATGAAACGAACTGAGACCGTAGGTTTGTCAGCGAGCGGAACCCAGAAATGCGCAGAAGTCCTTAACAGTTACAGATATAGACACAAGGCGCACAACCGAAGTGTTTCCTATACCCAGGGAGAGGACGACGAGGCGACCTGCAACCCGGGCAGCAACTTCCAGGAGGTCCAGGGAAGGGGTTCCAGAGCGCAAGCAGCTGTGCCATCTGTCCGCATTCGTCGGAACGTACCGCGCTACCAACCAAACCTGAAAGATGACAAGGGTGGGAAATGAGAAATAAAGGGAGAGGAATCCATGGAGAAAAGAATCCACCCCAGCATTCACTTTGTGACAAGGAAAAACCACGGAAAAACCTAAGTCAGAGTGGTCGATCGACGGGGATCGAACCCAGGACATTCCGAATGCGAGTCGCAAACGTTGCCGCGGCGCTACCTCGCTCAGTGCACCGCCTATGTAGATCTTAAGTTCATAAACCTCACAAAACAGAATTAATTTCAAAATTCCAGTAAACATGCCACTAAATTAGATTACATTAGGATAGGTTTGTTAAAGCTAGTTTCATAGCTTTCAACCCTCCAACACAATAAAATGGCAGGTATAATTATTATTAAGAGTTGAAGGATTCTCGCTGGGCTGTTCAGTCTAACATTGTGTTTTCGCGGTTTTACCCGGATGGTAGGCGAATGCTGGGGTGGTTTATATAATGTTACGGATTTTCCTGTCCCTCGTTTTGTGTATCATGTTTCGGGGTCACAGGATAAGGCGAGTTGGCGCCGAGCGAACCATATGGCTGTTATGCTTACTTTCTGGAACCGTGGATCGGTGTGTGACGTGCCCTTAGAGATAGATATCTTTCCGTGAGGAGAGTCAGGTCCGTGGGAGGGCGGTCCCACCAGCGTTAGTTATATGTATATTATCGAGTTTTTATTTATGGACACCCTTTGACTGCTGTAGTTCGCAGTGTCATTCCATATTGGGCGTGAAAGACCGCTTAATTTTGCTCAGAGGCCTCTTTATCAGACTTGAGGGACCATTGGCTTTACTACCCTTTCGAAAGGAGCCATACTAAAGATGTTTACACCCGAAAAAGCCATCGCCCTCCGCCGCGGTTTGAACCCGCGAACCTCGGGAACTGGAGGCTAGCGTATTATCTCTAGACCACTGAGCATGGCCACCAGCGTTAGAATATACCTACTATCTGAAGACGTTAGGTATCCCAGCTATATCCGAGCCTGCCGCCTAGAATTTGATCACTCTGTATGTCCTTACTTGACCCCTTCCTTCTGGAGGTTTGCAGCAGTACAACAGGGCTTGACTCGAAGACAACTTGCGGGGTGCGGAGGGGAACTTAGCACCTCGACCGAAAGGCGATCTTTTGTGCCTATGTCCATGAAGGGGCACCCCTCCCCCCGGAGAGGGTGAATGAGGCGAATGGATCTTAACCCAGAATGTTGCCATGACAGAGCAGGTGGTCCCTACATTTTCCCAGTTAGAAGCACCCCGACGGAGGCTGGCTTAGCTGGCTACCCTCCCCCACACCCTCGGGCTTGTACCATCCCATGGGGGGCCCGGAAACCAGTGGATCGCCCTGCCGTGCTGCTGCCGCGGCGCCCGCCGATGCTTCCGACCCTGAAAGAAACTTAAAGGGATGAAGGATGAAATGAAATGATTTATGTTACGAAATGGAGGGACAGGAAATTCGGAGGATAAGGAAATCCTTCCCAGTATTCGCCTGGCGACACGGGGAAACCTCCGAAAAAACCCATGGATCAGAAAGGTAGACTCCGGGGATCGAATCCACGACCTCCAGAATACAGGCCACAGACGTTACCGCCTGAGCAGCCCCTCTCGGTAGAACAGGCCTTCATGTGCGCTTAAATGCCGAAACCCTCGTCCGCTTCCTGATGACCGTAAAACCAGTACACAAATTCAGAGAATACCACATGCCGGGAAAAGTAATACAGAGCACAGTAATATGTTCCGCAAGAAACATAGTCCATTATGTATCTCGATCTAAAATGCAGCAATTCCAGTCTAAATCAATTAAATGTGAGCTACAAACTCTGAGCTTTATTTTAAAATGATTACACTATGCGTGTTTTCAAAGGAAGAACCAATAAAAATAACCAAAACCTTGAACTTATTTTATGTTAATTTAAATGCTTCTTCACATAGTTTCCGCCATTATTGAAGCACTTGTAAATGGAAACTTTGTGTTTATTAGTCATAAAAATATTCCGCCTTTGATGAAAGCCATATTCGATTCTTTTTCAGTTCACCGTTTCTATAGAAGTGTTTGCCGAAAGGGATTTCTTTTCAGACGCAGAAACAGGTGGAATTTGCTAGTTACCAAGACAGGGCAGGGCTGACAGGTTACCAAGCAACGGACCCGCCTGATGAGATCCTGTAAATATTCAGCACGTTTATTGAACTTCCCGACCAAATTCCTCGCCGTTGAAGAACATTTTCCCGAAACACCTCTTATACAGCTGGCAACGAGTAACCAACCGTCTGTGACGTTTGTCCGTTTCTGTGTAGACATGCCTCTGTCACAGACAGAATCTTTCTACGGTGCAGAGATACAAAAAAATGTTATGCTGTTACAATTACTTAAATGATGGCAAACGTTATGTGGAAATTTCCGATTATTTTAAAAAATCCAATATGTTAAATTCAACTACTTTTTCTACCCAGTATCGTTTACATTTATTACCATCTACTTCCTCTTAACCACGATAAGCGCTTGAAGAAATACTTTCATTACATATTTTCTATTAGTAACAAGGAGGAACCAGAAAATCAAATCGATAACCCGATGTTTAAGAAACGGGTCGATTTACGCTGTCATTGAAGTTCGATCTCCTTTCCATGACAGCGCGAGAAAGAACTGAATAACGAAATGAACAAACTGACAAAGTATTGACAAATTCAAGCATATAGATAATAATGTATATCTCGGAAATGACAAATGCTATTAAGTTATTTGTAATACGACATCTACTTTTTTGTGTAGTACATGTTTGTTTACTGGTCGCGAAGACCTCATAACCGGCCGGGATGGCCCTGTTCACTGATCACCCCCCACCCTCCAGTTCTATACCTCATTCATGACTAGGGCTAGGAAGTTCATGCATTTGCATGTTTTTTCATAGGGGTTAAAAATGTATGCTTTTACATTATGTGCACGAATTATGGAATTTTCAAGTGATTTGGACGTGATTTTATGGTGCATATAACTGCATATTTTCTTGATTTTGATAAATGCATATTATTTCAATACTATAGAATCTATATAGCATATTTTAATGATTTTTATGGTTTTTTTTCCACCTGGATAATATTTTTCATATTGGTAGTGTTGCATATGATGATGTAACTCGCGAGGTGGCGAGAAACAATGCTGAGTCATGTTGTTATGTAGTGAATCCCCTGTTTCCATCCTTTCATTATATGTTTGTGCGTAGAGAATTATCAGTGCGTTATCTGAGAGGTTTATATTAACAAAGATAAAGTGCAGATCAACGTTTCGAGCAGCACGATTATAGCAACGCTTGCCTCTGCGTGGTCTTCAAACGTAACAGTGTTGTGAACTGGTTCCCTCCAAATTAAATTAGGCGTATAAAATGTTAAAAAGCTCTTCAAATGCCGAAAATAAAACCAACTTACAGTGCTAGATTAATTAAGTTACAGAAAGAGTTTTCGGGTGATTTAATGTCTACAGATAATAGGGCACTGTTTTGTGGAGCGTGTGACAAAAATATAGGGAGTGAGAAAAGATTTCAAATAGTTCAGCACATAAACACAGCAAAACATAAGGAGAATTTAATCAGAAAACTCGCAAACAAAGAACCTGTTCTAAAACAATTAGTAGAGTGTTTAGGAAGTAGGCTTACTGAATTTTCCTATGACTTGTGCCAAACATTTTTAGCTGCTGATATTCCCTTGTTCAAAATTAATAATCCGATATTTAAAAACTTTCTTGCCAAGTACACTCGACAACATGTGCCTGAAGAAAGTACACTGTGTAAGACTTATGTAGGGCATTGTTGCAATAACGTATTGTCAAATATACAAAATTTATCGGATCAGTTTGTGTAGTTGTCTGTTGATGAAACCTCTGATTCTGAGCGCCGTTGTATTGCTAATATAATCGTGGGAGCCTTAAATATTGAACAAAAGACTACAGCTTATCTCCTTAATATGTGCAAATTGTCGGCCACTGACAATGTAACTGTGACACAGTTTGTGATGGACTCTTTGAAATTACAATGTCCATGTGGAATCGAATACAACTGGTTGCTTTTATTTGTTACCTTATATGGTAAAATCAGGAAAAACTCTGAAAGGTATTTTTCCTAACTTAATTCATATAACTTGTTAGGCACACGCCCTTCATCGAATTTCTGAGACAATACGCGATTCTTTCCCACTGGTAGATAGATTTGTGTCCAGTAGAAAGAGAATTTTTGTTAACTCTCCTAAAAGAGTTAAGTTGTTTAGATCAACAGCACCTAATATCCGACTTCCTCCTGCACCAGTGTTAACTCGATGGGGAACATGGGTCGATGCAGTTTTATATTATGCTGAGCACATAGAAATAATCGAAGAGGTTGTTAATTCATTGGACTCGAACGATGCTTCATCAATACAGACTGTGCAAAATATCCTGTCAGGCACTGGGTTAAAGAAGGATCTTAGTTTCATACCTGCCCATTTTTCTTTCTTACCAACAGCTATAACGGCATTGGAAGCTGTAGGATTTCCTTTGCATGAATCACTTACTGTGCTTGAAAAAACAATATGTGATCTAAGTTCGGTTCCTGGTAGCATAGGACAAAAAGTGAAAGAGAAAGTGAATTATGTAATTTCAAAAAATTTTGGTTATAAACAGATGTGCGATATTCGAGACATCCTCGAAAGAAAACCATCTGTCACACCAAGAGAGTTGACTCTCTCTCTGTGAAACAGTTAACATTTAAATATGCCCCCGATAACATCTTGTGACGTGCAAAGAAGTTTTTCACGTTACAAAAGTGTTTTGCCAAACAATAGACGACGTTTTACTGTTGAAAATTTGTGTAGTGTTGGTTGTGAACTGCAATTTAGCAGTTAATACTAGCAACGGAACCACTTCTGCTTCAACCTCTAAGGAATAAGGTAACTTTATTATATACACTAACTCGTCTACTGCAAAAGGACAAGAACTGTTCTAATGAAATAGTGCATATTTCTTGGCATATTTTGAAGTTTTTAAGAGCATATTTGCATGCATATTTCAGTGTTTTTAAGGGCATGAACTTCCGAGCCCTATTCATGACAGTCTGCAGTGGACAGAGGTGGGGAACGCTGCGGCTGGGCGGTAGGCCTTGGCCCGTTAAGGGCTGTTGCACCGAAATTTAGTTTCTAGTTTTACATGTTTATCACTTATGGCTTATCCAAAATTTCTTTCAACTAAAGAAGATCTCATAGTTTATTCCGAGGCTTATTTGGATGCACATATCTTATATACATGATCTTAATCAAAATCGTTAATACCATTTTAGAGATAATAAGAAATACCAAGATTCTTCCCTGTAAGTGGGTGCTTAAGATGGTAGATTTTCCTGTAAATCTTCGTGTCGTATCTTTGGAAGATACTTAGCTTATTGCCACATTTGATGTTTATCAGACATGTCCTCTTTTTAACTAATGCTGTTCACAGAAAGGCGCGCGCAACTTTTGCAAAAATAACTTCTTGAATTCAGGGAACTTAAACATGCATTTCCAGTGAAATCCTGACATCGAACTTTTAGGTGGAACGCAACGTTTCTTCTACCTACTAGGTACGTGGTACATAAAGAGAAATTACCTTAAAATATCTGAACAACCTTCAATTTCTACAGCGATATTTACTCCAAAGTGTGCATACCGAATATTATTTCAAAGCTGCCCTGCCTAAGTATCTTCTTAATTTAAATAAAATATAATATAAAAATTTATAGAGAAGTTATGAAATTGTCCTCTGTAATAAAATTAACATGCTCGTACTTTGATTCGTGCAGAGATATGTATATTTGAAAACTGAGCTCGAGTTTTTACTTTGCCCATACGTACACTGGTGACAGGAAGAAATTGTTCCGCCCAAAAAATTCGAATTTTAATTTCACAGGAAATACACATTTTGAGCCCCCTGAAAAAAAAGGTCTGATGTGTTGCATTCACATGACTTTCTCCACTCTTGTACTAACCATTCTTTCAAACTCTTATTCCTATATCTTCTTCCTGTTAGTTGAGATAAACATTTGCAGAAATTATCTTATTTTTTATCTTCTTGAAGGTACAAGGAGAATCTAGGAATACAATAGACTTTGAGCGATAGTCAAATCTTTGAAAGCTTTCAAATTCCATTCTCTTTGCACGGATAACATATAATAAATGAATAACAATGTTACATTTGACAGAAGTACAATTTCTCCATATCTCACACAAATAACAAGGAACATCTCCGAAATGGTTCACTCTAAAAAATATTTATTTGGACATAAATTGTGTTTTAGTAATATCTAAATTTTTGTATAGTAAGATTTGGTCTATCCCTAGCGGTTTACCAGTTATGCAAAAGTAACCCAGAGTAAATAGGACTACGTGGGCTATAGCCAGAAAATTCAAGATATGCCTACATTTCATCTGCCATAAAATATTTACATATGGCATTTTAGTCAATCCTTAACCATTTTCAAGAAAATGAAAATTTTCGAAAAATTGTCCATGTAAAGGGTAGTTTAGGGTGTGGAATTTTCTTCAAAATCATCGTGTCGCATCCTTGAAAGACATTAAGTTTAAATATCAACTTGGTTTTTCACAGACTTTTCGTTTTTGAGTTATGCTGTGCACAGACAGACAGACAGACACACACACACACACGGGGGGGGGGGGCCCTCAAAACATATTTCTGGTGAAATCTCGACATCAACTTTTGTGTGGAATACAAAACTTCTGCTTTGCTATGCGTAGTAGAGAAAAGTAAAAATGTCTTGAGAGAGAGACAGAGACAGAGGGGGGGGGGGGGGGGAATAGCACGGGAGTATGGACAGAATAACCCAGAAAAAAAAAAACCTCCACTAAGTACAAAATTTGTACTGAACATTACCTTCCAAATATGCGACATCAAGATTTTCAGGAAAATTCCAATCCAAAATTACCATTTATATAGATTTTTTTTTTCGAAAAGTTTATTTTTTTCAAATAAAATTTTAATTTTGATTAAAATGCCATATATTTTACATATATATACGACAAATAAAATTATGCATTGAACTTTCTGAAAATAGCCTTAAAGCCTCCTTTATTCGGAAGAAAGTTTGTATAAAGGCTAAACCATAAGAAACAGACAAAAATGCACTACACGAAAAATGCAAATATCTTTAAATTAACTATTTCAAATATTTTTTGTGTCATTAGCATTTCCTGAGGTACCCATTGTTAACGAACTGAGTGTTTCAACACCTGTCATTTTCTTAAAGTACGTCGCTATTATGAGATAAACGATAGTGGGTAGAGAGGCACGTGAAATTCGTTAACCTTATGTTTCGGAGAACGTTGAACTCGAGAGGTAGCTGAATAAATAAACTTTATTGGCGAGAGCACAGCCCTTGAGAATTTTTTTTCTCTCATTTGATGAAACTCTCAAATACACGTATTTCCAAGAACAAGACTCTTTTCTGCTTATTAGCCAAATGGTGTGCAATCCTACACAATGCTACAGCTTCTTTTATATTTCCGCTTTCCGAACATATGACTCATGAATTGTAGTGCAGAAGGTTTGAATGGCTAAATCCCAGTTAGCAAACATCGAAATCTGCCAGAACTGTCGCTATTATAATTCGCATTCACATTGTTCTGTTATTATTAGATTACAAAATGTTGCCTTTTTCACTATTGTTTTAAGAAACGTGTCTCCTCATATAAGTATTGGGATATTTCTTACAAGGTTTTCAAAATATATTATAAATGTTGACTTATAGAAGGGTAGCATGGATGACATTTTAAGTACATCTCATAAAATTTCTAAAAAACTAAAAGTAAAGCAAAATTATTCAACAAGTTGAATTTATTCTGGACTTAAAAAAAGAATCCCTGCATGTACAATCGCCTACGAGCAAAACTAATTTTGCTTAAGTTCTCGAACCAATGCTCCTCCTATCCAGTACATTTTAATACTTGCTGCTAAGGGTCATTTTTGAGAACACAAGCATTTTGTGAAGCAGTGGTTAGCTGGTTTGGAGGATGCTCTCACATTCAGTCCTCGGAACTTGCTAATTTCTACAAATTTCCACAAAGTGATTGAAAATGTTACTAAGGATATGTTCATATTAATTTCCGTGGTACGTAAAATCCCAAGAAAATAGCTTTTGAAAACTAATTAAAGTCTGGCACTACAGTCCATATCGGACCAGGGCTTGCCAACCCGACTGCCGACCTCACGCTCACATACGCAAGGTAGAGGTGGGCGATCATCCAACCGATACGGGGAGGAGATGTGGTCAGCATCTCGACACCCCCAGCCGGAAAGTTGGCTTTCCGCAAGCTCCTCAATTTCCTCAGGACGCTGAGTGGGCACCGGTCCTATATCCGGGACTTAGAATTCGCACCCCCAAGGGTGGGATCGGACCCGGGCCGCATTCCGTGGCAGGGAACCAAGGCATGACGCCCTAGCCCACTACGCCACGGCGCAGGACTTTGAAAACTAGTTAGTGAACCATATATGACATGCTCCACTTGAAGAATTTTCGAAAATGCTTAACTTCTGAATTTTATAGTATTATTGTGGCAAGTAACCCACGTCACATACAAAAACTACATATGCCATATTTACTCTTGGCAAAGCTGGACTGTCATTTTTCCAGTGAGTTATATCATGTACCGAAGCCCCAGTTTACATAAACGGGTATACCTATTCTTCCAAATTTGCTTATTTTCACAGTTTGTTCTGAAACACTCATTTCGGTGTTATTCTTTCTATTATAATTACCCTATACCACATTATATCTCAAGTCAATTATGTATTAAATTATTAAACTTTTCAATTCAAAACATACATGATATAAAGAAAAGTCTCTGTGCATCTCTTCACCCAATTCCAAGGATCGAATACTAAAATTTGAAACAAGTGTAACAATGAGAAGTATTTTAAAAGTTACAGACATGTAATAAAACAATAATACGAGCAAATCAATTTTAATATTTCTTGTGTTATTTGCATACACCTATGTTCGTCTATTTAAACGTCGCATTTATAGTCTCCACACTTAGTGGAAAAGTGGTTTAAGGCACTTAGAAACTTTTGATCCTCTACTATACTAAAGGCCCATATTTTGTCACGAACCAATCATTTGAGAAGGACAGTCCCTCAGATCATCATGGTCGATTGTTCAGCTAGATGATGAGCTTTCCAGCAACCGTCTGAAAGTAGCCTGTCTTATTGTAAATATACACCGTTTTGTGGCCGATTTTAAAAAGATTTAGATTATACGTTACTACCGACCTCCGAAAGGACAAACCTATCACACAGATCCAGTGTCAAAGCGAAAATGTTGGATCTAATCAGCTAAAGAAAGCAATAGACTACTACCAATAACAGACACGCCTTGATACACAGATGTTCAATTAATATTCGATTTCTGGTGTTAGATACAGCATGTGCCATTTGATTAATAACCTTCAAATTGTGATCGAGATTTAAAGCTGTAATTAAAGACTATAACATAGCACCAAAGTTACGATGCAACACCCCGGTCATCTGAAAATATAATTTAAAACCTACTCTACTCGAAGATTCAATATAACTGAGGGGTATGATGTCATGCATTCAATATTCCGAAAGGCAGCACGATTTCGTAACTTAACAGAGGAGCGTAACTCTTTTACTCCTTTCTTTCTTGTTTTCAGATTGAACACTTCTGCATAAGTGTCGCAAAAAGTTATAAGTAAGAGAACGGAATCTCAAAGCTTTAAGAGATTTGACTATCGCTCACAGCCTACTGCATTCTAACATTCCCGTTGTACCTACAAGGAAATAAGCAATAAGATAATTTGTACAAATGTTTATCTCTACTAACACGAAGAAGATATAGGGATAAGAGTTTGTAAGAATGGTTAGTACAAGAGTAGAGAAAATCATGTGAGTGCAACACATCAGATTTTTAAAGAATATACTGTCGCTATTCAGTTGCTCCTCGGAGAGAATATGGAATTTGCAGGCTAGCCTATAGCGACCCGGTACACGCGAATAAGTTCCGCGTCCTTTGATCCACATGTACTTACATCAGTAATTTAGATACCGGATTAAATGCATAAGATGTACAACGTTACTTGGAATAAGAGGCGAAGCTCGAGTAGGCATACAATTGAATTACCTATGACCTGGATACTGAGGGGACTTATTTTATTTAGGCAATGATAGAAACTTGTGCTGTAGCACCGGCTGACGACAGTGAGACGTTTTAATTGCTTCCATTTTAATTAGTGTCTTCTGGGAAAGATTCTCCTTATTACCTGCTGCTTTATTCATGGGCCTCTGATTCTATGGTATCAAATGACTCCCGTTCTGAAGAGAGGTGGGCACTTTCTCTCTAAAAGTGATAAACGCTTGTCTTTCAACCAGTTCCTACTGCTCTAATTTATTGGCACTGTCCTTTGCTTTTTCATATACCGGGCGAGTGCCCTCATCCTGCGGGTTGGTAACTAGGCAACCCTAAACTTTAGTAACGATGCGAAATGCAGGTGCTGACACCGTGTTCTCCAGCCTGCTGATTAGGGCTACTGTGGTGCTCTAGTAGCGCAATGGCTAACACACTGAAAAGTCATGTTGAAGGTTGGAAGTTCAAATCATGCCTACTAATAAAAGTTTTCTTTTTTATTTTTCGAGAACGTTCTAGGAAATCACGTGTTCTTTCCAAATGCATTAGAAAGTGGATTTGCCTATAATTACGAAGTTCGAGCCGTTCATGCTCAATGTGGAACAATGTTTTCGAATAGAGAACAGTTCGAACACATATTACAACCGTATGGGGGAAACGGGTAAATTGTAACGGTTTATCTGTGTGATGGTGCGGCATGATGTCATAGTCACTGTTAAATGCACTACTTTGGGAACCAGAAAGGCCCACAATGATCATAATATGGTCTTTCAAACGTTATCTAGTTTGCGTGTACGTACTGCATTTTGTAAACTCTGAAAACAATTTATTGGCTTTCTTTTGTCTGAAAGAATAGCTTTAAATAGTGCAATTATTAAAGATGCCTTATGTTTGTAAGTTATGAATAGAATGTTACCATAGATTTATTTATGATGTTCATTAAAGCACATTCTAATAAGTAACAATGTGTTTTCATGAAATTCATTTAATTAAAGTAATTAAGTGAAACGACACTTCCATTGAAAACTATAAGTTCTCGTTAAATTTACTAAACATAAACAGTAGCTTCAAGTGGTAGTATTTGAATCTGGGACCTTGATTACTTTAGATCAACGCGCACACTGTCACAGCAAGTCACTTCGTACATAATGGTACAAAGAAGCCATTTCGGTCGAAATTGATACGACGCGATACAGTGGACAGTGTTTACGGCATAGCCTGTAAAACAACGGGACTGAACTCCTGAATCCACAGGATGAGAAGACTCACCCGGTATAGTATAATGCCAACAGCTCCGTAAATTGTCTCCAAATATTGACGTTACTGGAACCAAATATGACAATGTTCTTCCTGAAAGATTCAATAAAGAAACTCATAAATATACGTACGATTTGAAGCTTTCACGGCAAGCGTTATTAAACAACGCTTTGCGGGTGATGAGCCGTGCCAGGTTTAAGAAGCTTCGGCACTTCTATACTCTATGGCCATCAGGAAACCTGACACGGCTGTTCA
>CM060962.1:107398109-107408109 GCA_030765045.1 Tenodera sinensis
TATAAATTTAGTTTTGAATAATATATGTACATATAGCATTGTGGAATGTCACTTACCTTTCGGAAGTTTTTCTTCTGGGCAGGTAAGGGAAAATCTAGATTGGAACCACCTAAAACAAGTTTGTTCACCTCGCATCTGTACAACTCAACTCACATTATTATTCTTTCTGCAAATGGCGAGTGTGTAGACATAGTTCACAACGTTTGACGCAGACGGCAGCATTTATCAAGGACCTAATGTTTAAGGTGGTACAATTTAGGCGACCGTACAAATTACGCAATTTGGTTTATGACGCAATAAATGTAGAAGATATGAAGCATGAGAAAATGAACTACTCGATCGAATTAGCTGCAGCTTATTATTAACTTTTTTAATAAACAGGGCGAGCTGACATATTTATAAACGTTTGAAGTTAGGGATGCCGATAATACCTATACTAAAAGAACTATGTGTGTTACAATCACGCTTTTCTCTACCAACTATCGCTCATTTTCGTATCTAGTCTGCAAATTATTATTTAACGAGCCTTCTTTCTGTTTACTTACTGCTAATTATGAGAAATTTTGGCAGAAGTGCTTTTAGTACACTCGTTGCATCTCATGCAAAAGAAGAAGCTACCGCGATTGTCATGGCTAATGCACCTATTTGTGTGATTCATACTCCATAGCCTGTTGTACAAGTTCAATAGGAACAAAAGAACACATCTTGAAAGTGTATCGCTTAAAAGGCCTTCAAATCCAATTGAACAACACCGAATATTTCAGAAATGTTATATGCTAAGAAAAAACATATTTAACACAAAATGTGGATTTCAATAATAATGCTATGAAAACTTCGCCTTTTAACTTTGAAATGTAACACAATAGTTCAGCATTTCGCACTTTCTGAGAAACAAACAATCTTACTAGACTAGACTAGACTAGACTACCAGATGGCAGGCTGAGAACAGCCAATACTATATGTCCCAAAATACAGTGACTCCAGAAAGAACTAGTATTTTGACCTGACGAAGAAAAAACTGTAAAGTCAAGCATTACCAACGGTTCTACTGAAGCTTCTCATCAACGCCTATGTCTCAACGTACCCACACATTTGTTTCTCTATCATTTTAAATCGCACGTCACCGACTTTGCCAATTATTACATAATAAGTCTGCGAAATCCATGTAAATTAATTCTACAAACATCTCAACAGAAAAACGGAAAACTACTGCATTTTCAAGATTACAAACTGAAATACAGTGTAACCTATTTAACACGAATCCGAAGGGACCGAAAAGTCAAGAGTTCGGGTTAAAAATACGTGTTAAATGAAAAACACAGATTTTAGTAGGTATACAGTAATGCGTAATACACTACAGTATCAAACACTACATTATTTTATACTTATAACACTATAAAGTGACTGTAAAAGTGCAAGAACTCACAAATTACACTATTTTCTTGGGAAAAAGTCAAGCATGATACGTTGACGTTAACGGGTATGCATATATCTTGAAATTTCTGATCTCTAATTGGTGTTTTCTTTGTACCACGGTCCACTTCAACTAGAACCTTAAGCTTCACCTGTACACACACATAAGCTGTTTCCTCTTTGCCATGTTTCGCGTGCTGCCGTTAGCACATTTTTACTCACTATTCTAACTCGATTTGACAACGGTGAAAAGAACATCTGGCATCGAGTACGTTTCTAAATGTTAATGCACACATTACTGAATTTATTTAAATATACCGTACATGCCGATTGTTGAGGTACTGATCGCGGCTGGCTACCTACTATACGTTAGAAAAGAGTCAGTTTGTAGTTAGCTTTTTAGTCACAATTCTGCATTCATTTCAGGAAAAAATTAACACTTAAAAATACTGTAACATCGGAAGTTCATGTTACAATGAAATTTAATCTCTCCAGGGACTGAAATAGAGTTGGCAATTCGCCTTAACCGAAATTCGTGTTAACCGTTAAACTTTCCTTCCCATAAGAACTACTGTATTCCTACAGGGGCCAATTTTGTGTGTGTGTGCGTGCGTGCGTGTGCGTGTGTGTGTGCGCGCGTGTGTGTGTTAACCGCGAGGTGGTCTTAAGCGAGTTCACGCTAACGAGGCTACACTACATCTTTAACAATCCTAAAACATATACGCTGAAATATTGTTGTTCTTTCTGCATGTTAAAAGTTAGAACTTTCTCTCCCTTACTTTGGCTGCTAGATTTTTTCAAGTAGACACAACTACTTCTTAAAGACACTGCAGCTGGAATTCATCCTGTTTCTCTTTGGATTTGTGAAATTACAGAGCACATTTACTTCTGAGAGTGTTAGTTTTCAGCATATGAGAGCATCTTTATTGATACTAATTTATAGCAACACTAGTACCACTACAACCGCAACCACCACCACCGCCACCGCCGCCGCCACCACCACCACCACCAAAGTCGCCATCGCCATCACCAGCACTACCACACCACCACCACCACTACCACCACCGCCACTACCACCACCAACACCACCACTACCACTACCAACACCACCACTACCACTACCACTACCAACACCACCACCACTACCACCACCACCACCACCAACCCTACCACCACCACAACCACCACCACCACTACCAACACCACCACTACCACCACCACTACCAACACCACCACCACCGCCACCGCCGCCGCCACCACCACCACCAAAGTCGCCATCGCCATCACCAGCACTACCACACCACCACCACCACTACCACCACCACCACCACCAACCCTACCACCACCACAACCACCACCACCACTACCAACACCACCACTACCACCACCACTACCAATAGTAATAGTAATAATAGCAATGATGATGAGAATAATGAGGATGATGAAGATGATTTTTTTTTTTTTTTTTTTTTTTTTTGAATTAACGTCCTCCAACATTGTGTCATATCGGACGAATGAATGAAATGAAATGGGTGAAATGATGCTCAAATGAGCCCGAGGTCCATGGAGCTTTAAGTTACCCGACATTCGTCTTCTCAGGGTAGGGGGGGGCTCTAATGACCTAGTTGTCGACGGGCCCTTAAACCCTAATCACTCACTCACTCACTCAGGGTAGGGAAAACCTCGGAAAAAAACCTTACCCGGATAACTTACCCTAAGCGAGATTCGAACTCGCGACCTCTTGAACATGAGGCAGACACGCTAACCATCACACTACAGAGGCGGGCGATGATGATAATGATGATGATGATGATGATGATGATATAACCAGGTGGCTGTAAATTTTGATAATATACCTTACGTGTCTTTTGGAGAATAGTTCATGTTTTCTTATAACTTTAATTACTTTCTCGAACAGAGGGAGCTAAATGGATTAACATGTCAAAAAGTGTGTGTATCTGGCTTGTTCTTAGCTCGACAAATGTTATGTGACAAAGGTGATATGCATGATTTTCAGCGAAGTTTTACTGTTTACAAAATTTCCGTCTGCTTAAGAGACTAAACCAATGTTAGATCACTATTGGGATACACATAATTGTTGGTTAACGAATTCTGTTGTTCCTGCTTTTCGGTCGTCGCTCTGGGTCCGAATCCCGGTTGGGTTAAATTTACTAACTAAAGTCCTTTTTTCCCTTTCTTTTTTCCTAATCCTTTGGTTGAGCATGCGATAGTTTTAGCGCTTTCGATTGTCTGATATCGGTTTAGTTGGAGAGATAGGGAGAAATGGAGGGAAAGGAGAGAAGGAGCACGGAGGGAATATACACAAGTTCGTGTAGAATAAAACAGACGATTAAATTTTATGAATTTTTACTTTGAAAAATATAATACTTCAACAAAATTTAGGCATTTCTTACCCAATAAACTATTATTTGTGGTTTATAGAAATTGTCCTTTATCTTGCGTACTACTGAGCATTAAACCAGAGATTTGAAGCGTCGTGCTTAATTTTGTATGTATACCTAGTTAAGATGTAACAAGCAGAGTCTTGAGAAAATGTAACTACCGCAAAATCTTTTGGTAATCTTTTTACAATATTTTACACATGCTAGGCTTTCATGTATATTAACTATTCTCGAATTTTAAATGTTGACGTTGTGAAGTAAGGTATGATTTAGACACGGATGTAGAAAACGAGATAAGTAAGTTCCAGCAGATATGTGGAACTATAACAAGAACTTTGAATAATAAAACAAGGAAAGAAACGAAATCGAAATTTTACAAAACTACTCCAAGTTTCCGTGCTTATGAATGGAAGCGACTCATGAATATTAAAGGAAAGAGATAAAAGCAAAATACAAGCTGCAGAAATGAGATTTTTAAGGAGTAAAGAAAGTACCTGCCGAGATTCAATAAGAAATGAAACAATTCGAGAGGAATTAGGCATATACAAATTACAGGATAAAATAAAAGAAAATGTACAGGATTAGTAAGAACATATGAATAGAATGAGTGAAGAAAGAATACCCCTTTTAATAAGAAGATAGAATCCTCGTGGAAGAAGAGATGTGAGCCGTCCTAGAAGATGGGAATAAATTGTTTGAATGCGAAGACGGAATTGGCAGAAATGCCAAATCCCTGAAGTGAAGAAGAAGAAGATGCAGAAACCTTTTCAGTCTTTTAACATCTAATCTTTAAACCTATACGAGTACGATGAAAATTAAAGCATAGAATAATGGTTTTTATAGGTCGTATCCCGTACAATATTTTAATACTTTAAAAATGAAAATTTTGCCAAAATGATCAAAGTTTCAGCTATCATAATAAATTTTAGTGCTTAATTTTATAGAAATTTAAAAGACTACATTTTATTTTGATACAGGAGTTCAACACTCGTAATACGAAAGGAAGTCTGAACGAAAGATTGAGGGAGAAAACGAAGAGAAAGGTAACACAAAAATAATGGTATAAGGAAAGCATAGCTAAGAGTTCTGCTAGTACTTTTTACCAGTGCACATCAATCCTTTGGAGGAAAGGACAAGTTGAACTTGCCGCTCCCAGACCAAAACAAGAGGAGTCGGTAAGGCGCGAAGCCACAAAAAGCACGTGTAACGGATCCACAAATACTCAAGGACTTAGTACACAGACAAAACATGAAATACAGATGATAGTTAAAATTATTGGCGGTGACGTAAGAGCGACATACTGTAAACTAATTTTCGTCCTTAAATATACAAGTGTAATTATTTACACTAACATGAAGTATTTAAACCAACAATTGTAAGGAAACAACAGATTTGAAGACTTGATAATGTAAATGTTATTCTACGGAGAGGAAAATCGTATCATCTCCTACATTTTCTGTACTACAAGGCTATATCACATAACAATGTCTTCCTTTATCTGAAAAACTTCATTGAGTAATGTGATATCCTAATGTTGTGACTGTCATTTATTTGTTTGTTTCAGGTCATTCTAAATTCAGTGTCATGTTTTTTCATCTCAGTGTTTTATAGCACAAGCACATCGATGAAAACTGGAGGTGAAAATAACTGATGTCACTATGATTAAAATAAAATAGATTTTAGGACTGTGTGTAGAGCAAAACTTGCTTCGAGAACGGTTTGGTAAGTGTAGCAAACAAGGGTACAAAAAGCCTAAAGAAAGAGGTACTTTCCCTTAAATAGTTTCTGAGCGCGTACGTGTTAATAAGAATACCCCATGGAAACACTTCCTGCTAGCAGTGCGAAGCATGTAGGCAGCATTAGGATATTTTGATACACAAAAATAATGTAATGCCTACAAGGTAATTAGAACACACTGAAACAAAACAACTATCTAGGATAAGAAGGTAACATAGATTACTACTTTTATATCTTTATAATATGCAAAAGAAAATATTTATACAAAATACAAACGGTAACGCAAAATTTTTTATGACTTGAACTTAAGGTAATTGTTGCAACTTAGGAAGTATGTGATGTTCCTCTAGAAGGATACTTCTGTTTTACTATACACGTTTTAGTAAAATCTCCTGCACTAAGTGCATGCAATTCCTTAGGATTACAAAACAATGAAACTAATGCTTAACTTATTACTTAAGTGCTTCATGTATTAAGTTTTACATGTTATTTGAAAATGATTCTGTCTTGCTCTAAAATGGTGCAACAGTATTTCTACTTACGTAAACATTTGTCCTAACGTTCATCAGCTGCAGGTGACTTGAAGCTCAGAATGAAATTGGAGATCGTCTCACCTACCATGTCGCCCCTCCGTCGCCAAGTTGCGACTGACTGTGATGCCTCTCAGTCAGTCACTCACTACCCTGCATGCACCCCTCTCCGCAACCCGTTCGTTCGACCAATGACAAACATATCGATAGTTGCCGGAGTAAGCGAAACGTCACAAAAGGGTGTTAATGGTGAAGGTCTCTGCAAGAGGGCTGAGAGTAAATGTAATTGCGCGCTCGAGTGCCGCCTCGGGCTGGGGCATATGGATATGGCACATTAAAAGGACAAAACATTATAAAAATGAACGAAACCCAAAAGGCAATAATAAAAGCGGAAACACAACATGAAACAAATAAATAAGTAAATAAATACAAAAAGTGACAACAGCTTTGTCTCTCTTCCCTGCCGAAAAAACGGCGATTGTTCCTATTCACACGCATTAGAAAGTATCGGTTTGCCGGAGTCGTCACGAAATGAGGGGAAGACGGGGGACGGAATGACATCTTGCAATCTATTCCTCGGCCTCAAGCAATACGTTTCTCAACCCCACGGCGAGACGCTCATGATTGGCAATCCCCTGACCTGCGCCAACAAGCAGTCTCTAACCCCTTTTCGCAAGGAAATAAACAACTGTTCGGGCAGCCGCCGTTCAGAAAATACCCCCACCAACCACGCGCAGAACGCTACATGCATCCAGGGGAGGGGCTTTCATCCCACGTCCACGTGCGCACAGAAACGCGCAATAACAGAATCTCACAATATATGTAAATTACTTGTAATTTGTATTATGATCTACCGGGAATGTCAATTTAGTAGATAATCCGCGAATTTACCCTTAACAATAAATCCTTTGCTTGGAATGTTTCCTCCGTGTTCGGCAAAATAAAAAGAGAAAAACAGACATGCCCTTTGATTCAAATATTATTTTCAAACAACATGGCTATATTTCATATTCTTAACTTTGCATAAAATGCAGATTGAGCCAATTTCATTTTCTGGCATTAATGCTTATCGAAGTACATGCTGTTACACATACAAATGCTCCCAGGCATATATCTGGATGGAGCCTTTCATTCCTAGAAATATGTACCTATTTTCAGATTTTCTACCATGGACGATTGATAAGTATCTGTTATTTACACACAATCTTCGTGTCGCATCCTTCAAAGATGCTGAACCTAAATATTACTGTGCGATTCTAATGATAAACATGCACTTTACCTTTGATCATCAGAAACCTCTCAGGTAACACACGCCACTTGCATGGTTTGTTCTCTAAAGTCGCTGACGTTTCCCATTGCACCAATGAGCCTGTCACTTCAGCCAATGAAGTCAAATAAATCACAAGTGACAGACAGCTGTTAACTCCACGTGGAGTGAAACACAGTTTCTGAAAATGCTTATGTCGATTAAAAGATAGTAGTTAGAGAAATAAGCATTGGCAAGAATAGTGTGTATAAGAGTGAGTATAGCTCTACATACATTTGCGAACAGAGCTTCTCCAAATTGAACTATATTGAAAGTCTGTATCGTAATATGTTACGCGACGATCACTTGGTGTATCTTCTAAGGCTATACACTTCGACTTTGTCGCCAAATATTGACAGACTTCTTAAACGTAAGCTGTGCCAACAGTCACTAATGAGCAAATGTTTATCGCATAAGATTTGAAAGTGCTTTCGTAAATCAAATGCAACCTACCTAAAGCCAAACCGCCGCTGCAGTACAGTTGCGTCACGAGGCTGTAGTTCACGAACGATAGTCACTCTGCAGGGTTTCAATTTTAAAATTTAGCCGCTCTATGATGAGAGGTTTTTGAAACACTCACTTGCTGTGCAACACGTCTTGGACGGTTGTTTGAAGAGCGTTCGAATGATGCACCAATTTCATAATTTTCTGCCCTCTGTTAATTTTTTTTCTTCTTTCTTCTTCTTCTTAGGATTAACGTTTAGCGATCATCCCGTTTTCTAACGGATCTAATCTTTACTTAGAGCTGGAATACCAGGAAATTTATTTCTCCAAAAATTGTCTACAAACTTACCTACACGATTCCGTTGCTACGTATATATTGTACATAACCTATTTGTTTAAGCGTGAATTTTTCGGTAGCCATTTCAGTGGAATAGAGTACACGTAGGAAATGTGCAAGGTAGGTAGGTATAGCAGCGAAGGCAGTGAAAGGTATAAGGTGTTACAAAATTTCTCTCTTTAAAATGAGACGATATGCCCCCTAGCTTTGTAATTTGCTTCAAATACTGATTCCTCATCTGAACAAGTAATTTTCATTTAATATTCATCTAATATTTTAAGAAACTCTGTATCTTCAAGGGGACCGATCGTTGAAAATTGGGCCAAAGTGATCAAACATTACAATTTAGACTTTTTAATTTTTTATTATATCCGATTCTCTAGGAAGACTTTTGTTTAAAACTTTTTAACGAAGTGAAAATGAGAGACGTGACCATCTAAATAAACCTAGGAGGAAGACATGATGCACATTTGTGCATTTTTATAATGTTTCTTTTATTTTTCATACTTTCTAAAAGCGTTTTATGTAAACTTTTTGGACCTAACTTAATTAGTTTCTAAATTATGTAGTTTAAGTCAAAATAAGCACCATTCAGTAAAAAACTACATAAGCATCATTTCAGCCCATTTTTACGAATAAATTTTCCAGTGCGGTTTTCTCGGTTGTAATATTTTGGAAATTTTCCAGCACATAAAATGCTCTTTTGCAGTTTTTAAGGCAGCAAAGTGAAACTTTGGGAATTGTTTCCCCAATACATGGTAACCAAAGCTTGCTATGCAATTATTAACACCAGGCAAACGTATTACGCCAAAAGCTCATCCAAGTTTGTTAACTACACATACAGGATGGAAGGGAAGTCAATACATTAATTTAAACCAGTGATAGATCTCGGTAATTGGAACACATTTTGTATTTTACGTGTTTGTCTCTGACCATTTTCTACGGAGATATTTTAGTTTTGTCGAAAACAAGCTGGCAACACCGCATATTGTGTGGGTGTCACTTTCACTAGGTTAGTACATAAACAAACACCGCAGCGTGGTGTCTCGTGAACGTAAACAAACACCATGCCGTGTCCTTCCATGTTTACTGTGCGAGTGTAGGCTAACCAGAACCGTTATCTCCCAAAACATTACACCACCCTGCAAGTGGCCGACCTGTTTACATCCAGAAGTCGGGCCCTAACACAGAGATGGTAAGAGGATACTTAGTTAACACCGAGCGTTAACTTTATGTTATACTTAGCTAACATTGTTCGACGGATCAGAAATTACGTTAACTTCAATGGTAAATCAATTTAACATTGGATAAAATTTAAGGATTGGTGAAATCGGCCCTTATTAGATTAAACTTAATTCCTTTTCTGGGGGTTTCTCTTATATCCTTGATAATAAAATATTTTTGATACAGAATAAACAATCAAGATGCAAGGCATAAGGAATTGGCTATCGCTGACGGCAGTGATTGTTCAATTATTCATATGTTGGGCTATAGGCACCTAAAATATTGCTTGTTGGCAGTCAGCTCAAAATGTCCAGCGCTTTTCAGTGGAATACTTCGTAATGATTAGCCGATGCTGGATTTCTTGAGTGCAGAGAGTAAAGTGAAAACCAACTATTGCGCAGGACTACTCATTACCGAACTATAGCAACGTCGCCTCTACAGGACAGGTTACGCTCACTTGCCAAGTTACGTCTAGCTCCGTCCTCGAGTGGCCTCTTATTTCGTACGCGCCTTAATAAGAATAATCGTGACTCCTTATTTCGTACCGATCTTAATAACAATAATCGAATGTAATTCACAGATAATCTAGATATCTTGAATAATTTTT
>CM060962.1:107413109-107425609 GCA_030765045.1 Tenodera sinensis
GCATTGCGAACTCCACATTTCGGCAGCATAGAGCCCTGGTTCCCTCCACGGAATACATCCCAATCCCGATTTTAGGATTAGTACCCACTCGGCATTGTGAGGTAAGTAAGGAGTTGTGATAGGCAGCGATCCTGGCCACGGAAGCCCAAATTCCGGCTATGGGATGCGTGATGCCACATTACGTACCCGTATCGGCTGGATGTTCGCCCATCCCTGCCGCTGTGAGCTTTGGGCTGGCAGTCCAGTCCGTAAGGGCTGTAGCGGCATAGGATTATTTAATGGTCACTAACTCTTACAAGTTTCACTTAGAAATGTTTGTGAGCGCTATAAAAAGCGTACGTTCAAAATATATCTACCTTTATCTAAAGTCATAACACTCAGAACTATAGAAAGCAAAATATTAAATTTGGTATTAGAAACCAAGGCTGCCAGCTCTATGGGAACAATAACTTACATTTTTATTAACTGTATTGTGAAGATTTTAATTTGAGCGTTTGGTAAACTAATAGTATTTCTTGAAACCCTTCATATTACTTAGTGTTCTGTCACCTTACAACTTTTCGCTTTTAAAAAAGTATATTTAACTTTTATAGTTCGGAGGATTTCATTTCGCTTCGTTAATATTTCCATACGCCATAAAGTCGATTTTTCACTTCTTGCATTGAGGATGTTTTCCTGGAAAGCTGTGAACAGCATCCAAGGTGGACGTACGCTATTTCCAGGAATATTTGGAAAAGCCAAGTCAACCAAATTTCGTGCAGTCCGTTTATTCAACGCGTGTGCAGTTGCTGCTCAAAAGAAATGTGCGCTACCCACAACTAATAGCTGCCATAAATCCACCTCCACGCTTCAGAAAGTGCAAACCTCTATCCCTGTCCTTGAAGACCCATAGCAACCCTGATTTTAAGGGAGTGACAGTTGCAAGTTGACTCGCGTGGAGTCTCAGTTCCCAAAATTCTGAAATCCAGTTCTTCTCTTTTTCATTAGCTACAAAGGTTCATGTTAAGATGTTGCAACTCTGCCTGAAAGGACTCGAGAGGAAGGGACCGTGTTGTAAAACGATTATTAGGATTAATCAAAGAGGCGGCCGAATTGCACACGCGTTGACTAAACAGACTATAACAGGAATCCATCGTACACTACTCTGCCAATCAGTACAGTACTTAAAGCTAAGAGCACACATGTGAACATAAGCACAACATAGATATTACGCCAATAAACATTGTAACACGATATTAGTGTCGAGTCCATAGTGTTCAGGGTCGTTGAGATGAATAGTGGCACTCCTAATGCCATTTAAGTGCACGCGCAACCATCATCCACTTGGGAGTGAGAAGGGGCGAAGAAATATACATCTTCAAGATTAGTGTTGAATCCATATTTCCAGAGTCGATAAGGTGAACAAACATTTCTTTGTAACCAGTCTGAATCCACTTGACACCCACCCTAGCTTACTTTCAGGTTAAACACCAGAGGAGCCTCACGTTTCACTGGTGTTAGCTATGACCTGAAGATCGCGTGCTAATGGTGACATTAACCCTTACTCATATTGGCAATACAAGAGATTGACCACGAAACAAATAATTTATTTCATTTCCGTTGACTTTTTGTATAGTACGGTGATGTATTTTAACATTCTGTGCATATTTGCATGCATATTTTATTAGTTGATTATGCATCTACAAATCCGAGATATACATTACTGACTTTTAAAAACTTGAATGTTATATACTTGAAGTTTTTTTTCTAGGAAAAGTGTAATTTTACAGAATGTTTCATCTTTGTAAGACTCTACATAGGTATTTTTACAGGTGGCGAATGGCCGATTGCTGCGGAGTGATTTATGGTCGAGTTCACTTTTGTATTTATAAGACCATACAGTTGTCAGGTTAGTATCACTCCGACCTTCGTGCAGTAAACATCTGGAACAGTAGGTACGTGACTAAGCACAGTGCGCGCTCGTATGATCAGCAGGGTCTTGTTTACTTCAAGGAAGGGAGACACACCTTACCCCCACCATCAATTTACATTATGTCACCTAGCAAGGTCATTCGGCACGTCCAAAATACCTCTGTATATTCGAGAAAGAATATAGGAATTTTAAAAGTTCAAAATGCTCGAAATTTTCATCAACAAGAGCATTTCACACATGACACAGTTTTAATCTTTTAAGGTATTTTCTGGGAAACTTATAAACTTAGGACCCCAAAAATTGCCCATTATAACTAAGTTTGGCACATCTATTACGAAATTTTCAGTTAAGCTGGCTGACAGTTATAGAAAATAGCAACTTCAAAACAGAGTACCCTTAAATGTTCACACAGCTTTTGTTCTAGAAGTGCGTGGTAGTTTACTTTGATAGAAAAATCAGAAATTTCCTACGTATGAAACAAAATTAAAAACGGAAAAAAAAAAGAAAGAAATAAAGAAAGAAAGAAAGAAAGAAAGAAAGAGAGAAAGACAGAAAGAAAGAAAAGAAAGAAAAGAAAGAAAAGAAAGAAAAGAAAGAAAAGAAAGAAAAGAAAGAAAAGAAAGAAAAGAAAGAAAAGAAAGAAAGAAAGAAAGAAAGAAAGAAAGAAAGAAAGAAAGAAAGAAAGAAAGAAAGAAAGAAAGAAAGAAAGAAAGAAAGAAAGAAAGAAAGAAAACGAACGAACGAACGAACTAGAAAGTAGGGGAGTCGCAAGCCACAGAGTCTAGAAGAGGCACATTTCGGTGACAACAAAAACAAAATTCTATGCCAAGTCTTATATCGAATAAGCTCTTGAGTTGTATTTTTCATGAAAAATTCAGATTGATGTCTTTTTCCGTTGTCTCCCGCACCAAAACCTAACTTAATTATATCACTACATACAATGGCTTCCAAGGTTATAGGAGGAAATACGAGAGTAGTTGGTTTGATCAACTACTCTCAGAGAGAAGCCGGTTAAAGTAACCCGCATATCCACAACTTGTAATAAACTGCTTCGTTGGACGTTCTAAGCTGTGTTCACGCAAATCACGCTAACCATCTAAAGTAACCACAATTTGAAACAATGACCTGTTAAGTGATACCCTCGTCGAATACGTTCATAAAGTTTCACAATAATAATAATAATAATAATAATAATAATAATAATAATAATAATAATAATAATAATAATAATAATAATAATAATAATAATAATAATAATAATAATAATAATAATAATAATAATAATAATAATAATAATAATAATAATAATAATAATAATAATAATAATAATAATAATAATAATAATAATAATAATAATAATAATAATAATAATAATAATAAAGAGAAAGAGAAACGTCAAAACGATTTACATGTATTGTATATTGAATCTCGATACCTAGTGTCTTGAAAGTTAAACCATAATTCTTAAAAATGCAGCTTGCCTTTGAAGGAACAAACGCATATTAGTGTAGTTCTCACACTGAGACGCGATACCCTATTATGACGTAGAAACGGGAAGCTGGGGCCCACGCACTTCCTCACTCATAAAAATGTAACTACCCGTAATCAATTAAACCTACGGAAATTAAAATACACATAGAAAGCCTTAGATGAGTGACACATTTGAAAATAATACCTTCATACTTATTTTCTTCACAGAAACCTGCAAAGGCGTATATCAATCTCAAAAGCAGGTTGCATATTCGTATTTGATCCTGTATGGCTTGTTTTGACAACCTTATGTTTCGTCTTTACCACAACGAATTTTGATATTTAAATGTTTGAATGCTTACTGCGAAATATTAAATGCCTCCGAAATGAATACCATTCCATTGTACCACACTTTGACGCAATTTAATTTGCAAATGCTTCACCTGATTATTATTTTACTTTCATTCTGAGCCAAAGCTACAAAGTAATGCACTGAGAAAATACAATAACGCAAAACTTTTCTACTCTGGTAATAATGAATAGAGACCGTGATTATGTACACAATGAAAAAGTAAAATATGCACACAAATATACAGAAAAATGTACAAAATATACACCATAATACGCAAAAACAAATGAGCAAAAACCAAATCAAGTATTTGTTTAATGAATAATCGCTTCTCTTGACAATAGGAATGAGGGTTTTAGTACCTCGCTACAATTAACGCACGGCCGTAAGGCCATTCGAATAATATTAGACACAATTAAATGTTAAAATGTTGTGCAAGGTTTAATTTCTAAGAGAAATTTTGCAACGTCACGTTTTATAAGTTATGTATAAGCCGTGTTGATACATCGAAATTTGAGTCGTGTTTGAGCTCTTTTATCGATGTAGTTGCTGGCTCCACATGCCTCTCGTGAGTGGAACACAATATACAGCCTCCCTGAAGGTAATTGTCACGTCACTCGCTTCTCGAAAGCAGAAAAAGTGTGAACTGTAAAACATTTCAGTTTTAGAATTATAAGTTTGCCCACTGTGACACCAGAGTCCTCTCCAGCCTTGCCACACTCCGTACTCGGCGTCATTACGCACATTTTTTCTTCGAATTCAACAAAAATTATGTTCCAATAAGAAACTAATTATTCAGCTTACAAAGAAAATAGAAGGGGATAGAAGAAAAGTTAAAATTAAAAATAATTTCAATTTAAGAACGTTCGTATTACCAAAGTTCCCCTGTATATATTTCCGCATGCCTTTAAATCCCGATATAAAAAGACCGTGCATTTCGCACATAAATCCGCACAGAAACCATGCTACAGAGGCGGAAGTACACATTTCTGGAGCTCTCTTTTGTTAGGGTTCTTACCTGCTGAAGCTCTTTTTCCAGCATTTCATTAGCACCCAGTAAAACGCCAGCGAAGGTTTCGTTCTTCAGCTTTCAAGACTCTTTATCATACCGAAGTCTTTCAAAACACGCATAGAGTTTCAAAAGTTTCTTCTCTGATGCCTATTGTACACACAAACTGACTTCCGCACTTGTCACTTCTTCCCTCGGCAACAAACAACATCCGATTATTGACTCAAAGCGAAAAGAAATAGATACAGCGAGTGCAAAGCATTTTTTCATGTCCACCACACAAGAACGGTCAAGGTCGAGTTTACGACTCAACAACTCAGCTGTGTGTGCTCTGCCTTGACCTGATGAACCTGAGGAAACATGAGATGACATGCATCTTTGAAACAAAGATCAATTTGTCTTTATCAACCTCAATTGTTTGTTTATTGCCTACTGAATCAAACAGACTGATTGTGTGGGCACTAAACTAACGACACGTTTGATAAGAAGTTGTAGCTCGGAGTGGTTCCCTAACTTTCCTTGTTGGAGTCCCCATGTATGAGATCAGGAGTGAGGCCACGGGTGGGCTTTGATAGACTGGAGCTCTCTCGAAAGCAATTTGATCTCACATTTAAGGGCCCCCTTGGATGAAAGAGAATGTGTTGTTAAAATTTTAGATGTGTTACATTAACATGACTTTCTCTACCCACCATCGTTTATTCTTAAATAGCTTCTACAAGCTACAGGGCTTTAATTTTATGTCAGGACCGTCACGCGGCTTTTTTCCACTCCGCTGCTACGTGTGCATCGACCGGCCGCGCCGCTGCTGAAACTCCCCTTGTTAAACAACTATTCAAGCTTTCTCTCTCACATATTTTTAAGACATAACGTACGAATCTTACCTTGTGTAAGGTGCTGAGAATGGTGTCCTCCCGTGACTAAACAGGCATCGTAGCGAGGAAGTACATTTCGATTCACGCGATTTAGTTCAGCCACTGAAATGTTTGTCTTCCTGAGTTGTTTTCCACCAGTTCTTTCAGTGTATGAGGATTTGTTTTGTAAATTTTATCCTTCAAGTTTCCTCATAAGTAAAAATCGCACGCTGTTAAGTCAAGGGAACGAGAGGGCCATACACAGCACTAATTACTCTATCTTCAAACACTTCACTAATTTGATTCATGGAAATCGCTGCCGTATGAGCTGTTGCCGAATCTTGTTGAAACCATCCACGTGTTTTCTATTCTTCAGTCAAATGGCGTAAGAACGGAGAACAAATGTTATCTCGGTACCTCCTGTCATCGACCGTGTGCCTGAAGAAAACAGGGCCGATTATTCTTTTCGCGCTTACAGACACTAACTCCGATTTTCCTGTCGTAGTCAGGAACTTCATTAATGCGATTCGGATTTTCAGAACATCATTAGCGAGTATTTTGAGTATATACATGGCATTGAGGTGGAAGCACGCCTCGTCGGAAAAGAACACTGGCTGAGGATCGATTAATCCTTCCGTCACTGACGAAAGAAACTATTTACAATAATGCGCTTTTGCTACAGAGTTACTTTGTTTCAAACAATGGATTCGTGCAAACCTGTAGGGTATCAACTTTAGCAATTCTGTTGCTTTACGGGCAGAAAAAAACTGAAATTCCCACTTCTGTGCCAACTTTGGTAGTGATTCTGTTGGTGTTGGTGGTAGCTTTTCCTCTGTTAGAACGGTGTGCTTCCGTTCGTGTTTCTTGTTTAACACAGAAGCCCCGCTTTTGAATATTTTCACAATGTCGAGAATTGCATTTCTGGATGGAGGCAATTGACCAGGAAGCTGGCGAATACATTCTGCACGAACACGGCGAGCAGACTCGTATTTAAACTAACTTTTACGCACAAAAATGCGCAGTTCTAAAGTAAGAAAGCGAGCGAGATGGCTCTGCGGTAACGTGTGCGGCTCGCACTCCGGAAGTCGTGGGTTCGATTCCTATAGTGGACCTTCCTGACCCATGGATTTCTTCAGGGGTTTCACCGGTTCGCCAGGCGAATCCTGGGAAGGATAGTTACATACCCCGAATTTCCTGTCCTTACATTTCATTTATCATTCATCCAGTAGGTTCTTTCAGGGTCGCAAGTGTTAGTGAAGGCGTTAGATGCAGCTTGGCAGGGATGGTATGCGCACAGGAACTCTTTCTATCCGTCGCTGTCCGTGGGATCCGGGTGGATAAGGAGGCGTTGGACACCGTGCCGAGGTCCCCCCAGTTGGAACCAGAAGACCTAAAGACTTCGAGGTGCCCTTAAACTTGGGAAACCTTAGGAACCTCTGTCAATGTCTGCACCGCTAGTCTGGATCTGGTCGCCCGGTGTCTCCTCTCACCTCATCCTTCCTCCCGGGGGTGTCCCCTTGGGGGCACAGATACAATACGCCTGGTTTCAGTGCCGAACCCCCTCCGAATCTCTCGTATTCTTATTCCTATTGCGTAAGAATGCACACTGAACGTCATAACCGTGGTGTCGGGTAAAGGTAGTGATAGAACTGAGTGGAAAATACCTGCGGACCTGGATAGACATAAAAATACTGTTTAACGACATATCGGTGGCGCGGTCGAACGGCCGATGCACACATCATCGGCTCGTGACTCGTACATTTGGGAGGGCGGCGTTATAACTTTGTCTACTACGTATAGTAAGTAAGCGAAGTGTTGTATTCGATCCAAAAATTCGATTTCGAGACTTCACCGGAAATACTTGTCTTGATATAGTACCTGAATAAAACATATTAAGAAAAAGGTGTGTGTGTGTGTGTGTGTGTGTGTGTGTGTGTGTGTGTGTGTGTGTGTGTGTGTGTGTGTGTGTGTGTGTGTGTGAGAGAGAGAGAGAGAGAGAGGGGGGGGAGGCAGAGAGAGTGCGCGCATCGGTTAAAAACCAAAGTTGGTATTTAAGTTTAATATCTCTCAAGGATGCGACACGAACATTTTGAAAAATATTCATCCATCCTAAACTCCCTTTACATGGAAAATTTTTCAGAAAGTTTGGTTTTTCCCATAAATGGCTAACAATTTTGATTAAAATGCCACGTGTTTAAGATATTTTTATGGCAAATGAAATGTATATTTTCAATTTTCTGGCTATAGTCTATGTAGTCCTGTTTATTCTAGATGACTTTTTGCATAGCTGGTAAACCATAAGAGATAGACTGTTTCTTAGTATACAAAAAGTATAGATCTCTTAAAATACCTAAGTTATGTCTAAAAGCATTTTTGAGTGAATCACTTCGGAGATATTCCTTGTTATTTGTGAGTTTTGCAATACTTACTTTTCTCAAAAGGAAGGTCGCTGTCCAGTTTTTTATCTCTTGGCGCAAAGAGAACGGAATATTAAAGCATTCAAATAGCGAGAAGGTTTAAACGATTTGAGTATCGCTCAAAGCCTACTGTATTCCCATATTCTCCTTGCACCTACAAGAAAATTAGCAATAAAATAATTTCTACAAATGTTTATTTCAATCAACATAAAGAAGATAGAGGAATAAGAGTTTGTAGGAATAGCTGGTACAAGAGTAGAGAAAGTCATGTGAGTGCAACACATCAGACTTCTAATTTGGTATCCGCAAAGCTAGTTCGCATACTTGTACAATGAAGGGTTAAATTTTCTGCTACAACCACCTTTATTTTTGCACGGAGTTTGAATTTGTTCAATATTCAGTATTGTTGTTGGCGGCCCACGCTTCTTAAGTTCCAATCGAGAGGCAAAACTCGTTACACTGCTCTGAGTATACTAGTTACACGGTTCATAATTGACCAATTTATTTCACAGTCGCTGTAAAGATTCACATATGACACCACTCGAAAGCGCTGCTAAAACTGCGTTTGTTTAACCGTTGCAACTACTTCCAGACACGGAGAATTACATTATTACGCAATACGTAATCAATGTTTCATTATAGTAAAATTACCAAAATTACCAGATGGTATTCTTTATCATAGTGGCAACCTGTAAATGTACAGGAAGACTTTGAAATAGATATACTTCCTTGGTATCTTTTTATCGTGAATATGCAACACTATACCTTACATGGTAGAGCTACAACTAATTTAGTTCAGAACTAAATTTTATTTACAATCAATTTAAATTACAAAATTAAATTTGACAGAAAAGAGTATGCATGGTATGCGAGCGGCAGCACTGTTAGCAGTGAACACGCGACTTTGATTTGTTTCAATTCAATCAGACAGGTCAGACAAAAATTAAACAGGATGGAAGTTAATGCTTCGGCCAGAATAATCTGGCTAAGAAATATAAAATGCTAAGTTGCATTTCGGTAGGTTTAATAGTTTTGTAAAAAATTCAGTTTTCCGTAGTGTAAATGGCAACGCTGTTCTGTGTTTGCACACGCTAGCGACCTGTGTTGAACCCGAACAGCGCGTGCTTCCAGGCCAGAAGTGCCTCAGTTGAAAACAAAACACCCGACCGGCGTGTGCAAGCACTGCACTAAGCATCAACAAAACACTGGCCCAGTGTACACCCCAGCCACGGACAGACAAAAGATTGTCACGTGCTGCTGGAGTGTTGCTATTTATCGCACCTTCGGCATTCTCTGCAGCTGCCTGCCAGACTTGCAGAGGTGTTAGCGGACAGCGGTTGATAGAGTTTTTAAGTTTTTAGCTGAGTGTGATATCAATTTGAGGATTTAAAATTTTAGATCTCTTTTTATGCTTTTTGACATTTTTATCACCTTGTTTAATATTTGGCTATTGCCACTATTTTTGCTTTTTGTGTATAGTTTCCTTGTTACTAGTATTTTTATTTTTGAGTAAAATTTATATCTGGCTATTGCCAGGAATCTTTTAAGGGCGCTGATGACCTAGAAGTTGAGCGCCCTTAAACCAAACCAAACCAATGTGTTGAACACGACCGGCGTGTGCCATCCGATATAAACAAAACCCTCATCTACGTACCAGTGAAGCAGTCACAATGTCGGGCGAATCGGCAAGAATGATGTCATGCCTGAGAGGTGTGAACATAACTGAAATTGCGCATTTAAAACAGCGGAAGAATGAATCGATCAAAGCCAAGTATTTTAGGGTAAAACAATGCTGATACAAAGGGATACAGATTTTCCTAACAGTGGGCATTTTTCTTCTTCTTATCATTATCACTATCGCTATCCTTATCATCATCATTATTATTATTATTATTATTATTATTATTATTATTATTATTATTATTATTATTATTATTATTATTATTGTTGTTGTTGTTGTTGTTGTTGTTGTTGTTGTTGTTGTTGTTGTTGTTGTTGTTGTTGTTGTTGTTGTTGTTGTTGTTGTTGTTGTTGTTGTTGTTGTTGTTGTTGTTGTTGTTGTTGTTGTTGTTATTATTATTATTATTATTATTATTATTATTATTATTATTATTATTATTATTATTATTATTATTATTATTATTATTATTATTATTATTATTATTATTATTATCATTATCATTATTATTATTATACCTCACGAGCTAAAACAATAGTAATTGCCTTTAATAAACAAGCAAATAAAAGTCTTCCCCTTCATTTATCTAAAACAATTGTGCTCTTCTGTAGATTATCGGGCTGAAATAAAACTAATGCTTTCGTCATCAATTACAGCTGTGGTCACGAAGGTGTCTAAATAAGAAGACGAGAAAAATTAAATTGTTCTCTACAAGTAAACATGACAGTGATACTATCCTTAAAAGAAAGTATACATAATATAGAGTTTCTCTAGACATATGACAAAGCAAATTCATATCTAATACGGGATTAAAAGATAATGCTGCGTTTACAAGTACTATTTAACATAGAACACAAATACCAGTCAGCATTTTGAAATACATTCAATAAGCCTGTCTAAATGCACTTATAAGCACCTTACAACAAGAAATACTGAAAATGTATGTAGTTTATGCCGATTATGTGGTGTTTATTTAGGTTTTATTATTACCTAATTCAAGTTCTTAATATTGAGTCGCATTTCAGTTCACAAGAGACATTTTTTTTTTTTTTTTTTTTTTTTTTTGAGGGGAGGGTGTTCTTGAAAGGGGGAAAAACAGAAGAAGAGTTGGAGATAAAGCGTGACTTATTTCGCTAGATAAGGAATGACGGGAATGGGAACATCTGCCTTTATTTACACGATCTCAAGGTTATGTTTTTTATTTTATTCTGTCTGTTTATTTTTGTATTTATTTCTTTATTTGTTATTCTTAAGGGGAATTTCCTCCTTAAATTAGTAGCATCATGTCTAAATACTCCCTTGATATGAACGGGTTCATGATTGCAAGGTAAATTCCTTCGTATTGCAGACAATTGTACTTTAAACCTTGCTTCTCCTCCCGGCAAGCTTCACACCAACCCCAGGCACCCGAACTTGTGAGAACACGCGATCAGTAAGTTTCGCGTGGCCCACGAGATTACCATATTTCGCGTAGAAATTAAACTTTGCATGACTCTTTAACATTAAATTGTGGGTAAATTCATTCGAATTCCGATAAAAAAGTTATGACAGCGTTGTTCACACAATGTTTGCGCGACAGTTAGTGAAATAATCAATAATAATTTATATCCATTCGCCAAGAAGCTAGATGGCTCCAAATGTTTGACACAAATTATTATTGTTTTCGGCGAAACGGTTCTTTATTGACACAAATTGTATTGGACATATTTTGTTACACTCATCATGAAGAATCCCTGGTTAACGTGTGGCCGAAGGAGTACCTTCCACCCTGTATATTAAAATATCTGGTATTTTAATCCAAATCGATAGCTATTTTTGAGTAAATAAAAAATAAAATATTTTCCATGTAAAGGATAGCTAGGGCCGAGGAATTTTCTTGAAAATCGTTTTGTCGGATTCTTTGGATGGTACAGAACTTAAACAAATATGGTACTTTTCCGATATTTTGTGAATAGTTATACTGCTCTCTCTTTCTCTTCTCCTCTCTCTCTCTCTCTCTCTCTCTCTCTCTCTCTCTCTCTCTCTCTCTCTCACACACACGGACATGTTTTTGTTTGGATTCAGAGGACCTCAAAACATGTGTTTCCTGTGAAATATCCATGTGGGATTTATATGGTGGTTACAAAGTTTACTGCTGATCTGTTCCGATGCTTTGAATTACAACTAATTGTTTTAGAAGACATTCGTTTATAAATTATCGTGACTCTTTGCACATTCTACACAATCGTTTGCATACGGTAATAAATTAAATAAATAAAGTCCACAATATTTAACTGTCCTATTTCGAAATATTATAATTTTGCACATTATTATGCTTTGTCTAATATCCTTACATTGCACATATTTTAACCTTTCTTATTCATGTTTAAAATATTTTTCTATAGATTTACTAGAAGCCCGGGACTTAAGTACTTACAATATTGTAAGTCGCCATTAAGGTCTCATATAAACTGATATCCCCTTGTGTGGATTACCGGGGAAAATGTGAGTTGGAGAATTTAATGTCGTGTTGGCATATTAGCCATGATAGCTTAGTGGCTAGAGCAGCCAGACGGTAACCAGTAGATTCGTGGTTCAAATCCCGGTCATGGCATTACATTTTTCAGTCTCACTCTACCCTTTCCAACATTAGACGCATCGTGTACGGTTTAACTGTGATTTACTTATTAAATGAAGCGATTTTAAATGTAATACATGCAGCTGTCAAACGATAGGGTCGCCACAAACGCCGTATATTGAAAGATTGTAATGAACACTATAAAACGGCATTGCTTTCACAGTCACTCAAATTTATTGAATTTATCTTGAGAACTT